>RJWH01008738.1:0-28007 GCA_004363575.1 Solenodon paradoxus
GGCTCCACCTGCACTCCCACACCTGCAGGGCCCCACCTGCACTCCCACACCTGCAGGGCCCCACCTGCACTCCACTCCCACACCTGCAGGGCTCCACCTGCACTCCCACACCTGCAGGGCCCCACCTGCACTTCACTCCCACACCTGCAGGGCCCCACCTGCACTCCACTCCCACACCTGCAGGCAGCTGCATGCACTCTGCTCCCACACCTGCAGGATACGTGTGAACAATTACCCAACACCAGAAAGCATCCGTGGGTAATGGAGGGGGAAGAGAGACCACAAAGGGGAGGAAGGTGCTGCTCTGGTAGGGCCTTCTTATCCTATGCTGCTGATGGTGTCACTGGGCCAATAGTAGCACCAGGTAGTTTCTGCGAAAGGCCAAGGATGGAATGCTCTAGGGATTCTGAGTCCTGGAGGGGCCTGGGAGCAAGGTGGATCAGAAGGCTTCCTGAAGCAGATGAAATGTTAGGACGTAGAGGGAAACTTGAGACATGACAGGGTTAGGGAGTCAGTCCATCTACGCTGCAGGAAATGAGTGCCAGCCAATGAGAAGAGGCCTGGAATGCCAGACTTGGGGTTTTATTACATCCAAGAAGGAGTCAGGGAAGGTTTTTGACAACAGGAGTGACAAGTGGTATAAACATTCAGGTTTATCTGGCATTGTCTGTGTGTGGGAGAGTCGGAGCAGGGGGACTGAGTCCAGAAGGATACTTAAACGCTGATTGAGCAACAACATTTTCCAAAGTTTCTGGTACTTTCCTGTTTCTGTGACTGCCCATTCTAGTCCTTCCACTGGAAAGACCCCTTGTAAAGCTTTCTCTGCCCTATCATTTGCTCTGGGTGTGTATACAATGATGGGAAATCGAATTCAGAAAGCACCTGGGAAGGCTGGGCAGCCATGTTGGGGGCTGAACCCCTGGAAGCCACAAGTCAGGGATGGAGTGAGACATCTATTTTCTTGGAAAAGTATAGGAACCACAGAGCTCTCTTCCCCAGCAAATGTGAGAACAAAAGGAGAACCCGTGGTCTTTCCCTGTTCCTCGAGATGCCCTCTGATCTAGCTCACTGATCCAGCCTGCTGATACCGCAGTGGGCAAGAGCCTGGGTCTGGAGAGGCCACCCTCCAGACAGAATCCTGATGAGTCAGAGTCAGAAAGCTCAGGCCTCCAGGTGACAGAGGAGGACCCAGAGGTGCCGGCTGGGTGAGGCAGGGAGACAATCAGTGTGGAGTCATGGCTCCGGTACATTCTGTGAGGCAGGCAAGCTGAACCTGGATCCCTAGCCCCACCACTTGATACTGGACGCACCTCACACATACATTGTTTAAATCAGTAGTTCTGATTTAGTAGTTCTGAGGGACCCCAGCATAGGCCTGGGGTCCCTCATGGATTCATGGATTCATAAGTTTAAATCTATTTTCATAAAAACAATAAAGATGCTGTTTTCCTTTTTCACTCTGATCCTCTCCTTAGTATGTAATGGAATTTCAAGAGGCTACATGACACAACTTCCAATAAGGCCAGGGTTAGAGATATCTACAAAAATATAAAACATGGTACCCTAGCAGAGCAGTGGCTGGGTCAATTGCCCCTCAAGGTGCAGGTCACACACCCCTGGGTTCGAGTCCTGAATTAGGGGGGGGACACCAGTGTAAACAAGGAAATAATGAAATGGAAATGCTTCTTCCCCCACTCTCTTCCTGCCTACACCTTTCCTCTGAATATGTTGTTTATGTGAACAGACAAGTTTGTTATTTTTTCTATGGATTAATATGTATTTTTTAAGTTTAGTGTTAATTTCTAATATGATGAACATGAGTCAATATAATCTACATACATAAAAGCTCCTAGGGATCCTCCATAATTTTAAAGATGTTTGAGGTGCTCCCTAGTGGAGCAGCGGTTAGGTACAGTCCACATACATCCCAAGGGTTTGTGTCCAGGGGATGGCAGGAACAACCAAGGTGAACTAAACAAAATAAAATAAAGTGCTTTTTCTTCCTCTCTCCTGCTTGCCTGCCTGCATGCTCACCTTCATTCCTGCCTGTACCTTTCCTTTAAAAGACAAGTGTTTGAGAATCATTGATTTATACACTCTACGCCTCTGTTTCCTTATCTGAAAAATGGGCATAATATGTACCTGATAAGACACCCTGGGTCTTACAAAATACACCTCAGGTAAAATGCAAAATGACTGCTCAAGAGCTCATGCCAAGTCAGTGACTGATCTCTTAACATCATCACCTGTTCACTGCATTCTCCAGGGCTCTAGGGTCTGGAGCATGAATCATTATGAACGATGAGGTTGCTTTGCTGCTAAAGCCAATGTCTGCTTGCACCAAATCTCCACCTGTGCCTGGGACAGAGTCCTGTGTCAAGTCACCATACAGTCACAACCCCACTAGATGAGGAGATTGGGAGAGAAAGCCTGCTTGTGCATCTGTAGTTTGCCACTCTCACCGCCTGAGGGCAGCATGTCTCCGCAAGTAGAACAGCTGAGCCGGCTGAGACCCTCGAATGAGCTCTTGATGCTGCCAGAACAGGAAGTCACTTCAGTGAGTCCCTCTCTGAAGCATCTGTTTTAGGAGCCCCGACACTCCCCAACCATGAGAAGAAAGGGCTGACAACCAGCAACAGGGATGGGAAACCAAGAATGAGGGAAACTGCCTGTGTCCCAGCCAGTTTTCCATATGTGAGAAGGCCTTCAATGTTGTTAGGTGGCTATAGGCACTTTTTATCATGGCTGCCTCCACAGCCAGTGGGCTGGTCTTAGTCTTAATGGAAGAAAAGGCTGGAAGGAATTAGAAGATGGGCTCCTGGGACCCCTTGATGACTAACCCCTGTATAAAGGAGACAATTTCCTCATCTGTGAGGGAGAAATACACCCACCTCAGGGGATTGTGAGGGTAGATGTAGTCTCTTAGGCAAGAAAATCTGAATGGGTAATCCTTCTATTTATAGGAGGAACTTTTTAATGGATTCGGTAAAAGACAGATTCCCCACAGTGGGTGGGACAGGAGCAGTGACAGAGCAAGTTCACTGGAGTTTGTGGGCCTCCTGGTTTAATTAAAGTTCCAAATAACAAGGTGCTAGAAAGCAGATATGACAGGGCAAAACCATACTTTCTAGCTAATAATAACCAGCACCTACAGAACATGTCGGCACTCACAGGGTGGTTTTGCCCATTTGGCTGGGACTCCTCCTGAGAACAGGGGGAATGGGGGGGCACGGGGGGGTGCGGTTCAGAGTACTAGAATGACTAACTTGAGATCTCCAAGCAAGTCAGGGGTAGAGCCTGGCTCTCTGAGTTAAAAAAGGTTTGTGTTCTCGCCTCTGTGCGATCCCAGAAGGCTGGGTCCCTTCCACCTAAACTCTCAGGAAGTGCTATCGGAGCGGGATGACTTTTGGACCAATGTCCTTGCCCACCATAAATGCAGTGGCTTTTCCTTGTCCCAAGTCCCACTTCAGTGGCTAGACAGCCAGTCCTTCTCTTCAGCTTGAAGGAACTGCCACCAGTTTGAGCCAGTCCCTCCTGCTACCAAGCCCAAGCTCCCAGCAACGCCCCCTCATACTGGTACAGCAGGATCCATGGTTACGCAGGGAGCCAAGAGCAAGGCAGCGCCTAGGGGTGGGGAGGGGGGCTGTGTAGGAAAAGGGGGACCCAGTGAAGTGGAAAACCCCTAAAATCAGAGGGGAGATTTGGTGTTTGAACAATGCTTCTGGTGATTCTTTCTCAGCCCCACCCTCCCTCCACCGCTTCCCCTGCCCTCGGGTCACCCAACCACGCCAGTAAATTCCAGAAAGCCCTTCTGGGCCCACCCCACTTAGCAAAAGGAAGGCCTGTTAGCTGTCATTCCCTCTCTGTCTGCAGGGAGGCTTTATTTGAGCTCCCTGATTGTCTGGCTATTATTCATGAGTTTTACTTTTTAATGCATAGTAACATTATTTCAGGCAACCACGCCTGCGCTTAACTTGGGATCCATGGATCTGTTTGGGGAGTCTGAGAACTTGGAAGGTGGGGTACATAGTCACTACCCTCTAACTAAATTGAGCATTAAGTCCCAGTGTTAGTAGTGATACTTGCACTGCTGTCACTAGGAGAAACGAAGATGTTTTCCCACCTCCCGGTTGCTGTGGGCCTCCTGAAACACAGCCGACGCTCATCACAAATTAGACATTATGGTGGTTATTAGATCTGCCCCTAGATCTGGTTATTGACGGCATCCTTACAGAGGATCATAGATTATTATGTCACAAATTTGGTGGCTTTTGAGTCTCTCGATAACTGTGTTTCAGTAAAATTGGCTTTCTTTGCAATCCTACGTATTTCAGTTCATGCATGGCGGGGATACTGTGAGGAGTCACGGACTGGAGCCATCAGACTTGTCAAAGGGTCCTGGGCACAGGCAGGGCAGGGACCCCACCTGAAAGGCTCCTCTGAGTTTGCCAGGGCGTCTGTGTCCAACAGGCTCCTAGCATGGAGCTTTATTTAGGACTGTCGGAGAGAAAGGGCGGAGGGCCAGGCCCCGGTTCCTTGAGCCCCTCTGAGCACCAAAACTCGCCAGCTCGCTGAGTTGTGAGAACAAGGTCACCTTCCTCCACATGCTTTAAAGAGAACGAAACAAAAGTTCATGCCAGAGTGAGTAACAACCCATAACACGGGGCCTAGATGGCTCACTGTTTCCTGCAAGGTGGCTCTTCTCACTGCCACGGAGAGGGGACGAATACACTGCGCGCTAGTAGCTGCGTGACACCCCCTGTGAGAAGTCGCAGGCAACTCTGAGGCCTCTCTTGCACCTCCAGCTCCGCTCGGAAATCGTCGAGATTCTGTTTTCTTTCATCTGGGCACCAAGGCTTCTTAGAAACCAAGCAGGCCTCCCTCCGCCCCAGGCTGGAAAGATGGAAGTGTCAGGCCAGAAAGCCAGCAGGACGCTGGCGGGCGCGCGCCACGTGCGTGTGCGTGCGTGTAATTCGTGTTCTTGCATGGTGGGTGGGAGATGGCTGGGGTTTCACAGCCGTGCTTGACAGATAATTACACGAAGACAAATGGTGCTCTGCCTTCCCTTCTCTGGGTATGGCCACCCCTAGACTGTGTGGTGAGCGAGTGTGCTGGGGCTTGTGCAGGGGCGACCGTGGAACCCGGGACGGGGATGGCCAGGCCCAGGCCCAGATCCATTACTCACCTCAACGGAGCTGCAAGAACTTGGGGGGTCGGGGGTTCTGACACTTTTTTGGACTGAGTGTGGCACTCCTAAAAGATGAAGGATGCAAGGACACTGAGCGCGCTCTGCAAGCCTGGTCCAAACGCCATTGTTCTAGGAGACCCGAGGCTCTCCGCGGCGCCCCCTGGAGGAGAAGCTGCGCAACAGGCGAGACTCCTGGCTCTGCCCTGGAAAAGGTTAAGAGCTCCCTTTCGAACCTGGGGGTTTCTTTTGTCTCCCAGATTTCTATTCATACCCTCCTTTTTTCCTTCTCCTTTTGATTCAAACCTTTCCCATTGCACGACAAGCCTTTTTTTTTATATTGTTCCCAGGAGAAAACGCAAAAGGCAGACTACAGCCTGCAGCCCTCCTACACTTTGTTTTTTAATTTAAAATGGTAATGTTTTCACTGTACTCTTGAATTTATAATTATTTTATGTTGACCAGCATGGAAGCTAATAAAAATAAATCAAAGCTAACAACGTATTAAGCATTTTTTCCCTAAGAAAGTGAAGAGACACACCACGCACACTGGGTGATGCTAGGACTTTGGTTTGAAGTCCTCCCGCAGGGGAAGGAGAGCCTTGACTTTCTCATCAGTACAGTGGGAAAGCTGTGGTCTTCCTCAGAGGTCTCTTGCTTGGTAAAGGCACGCTATTGGTTCCGAGACAGATTCCAAAAGCGGCCAGCGAGCACGGAGGACGTGGGGTCTGTGTCATCAAAGAGAAGTGAGAACACTGTGTTCTGGGCAGCCCAAGGCAGAAGGGCCTTCACTGAGGGGCTGGCGATCACCACAGGGAGCAGGCTTTTGCCATCAGTTGCTCCCTCTTGGGTCATGTCCTGTAGCACAGAGCTTGGCTTCCTTGGTCCTTCAAAGGCTGCCATACCCACTCTGCTGCCAGATTGATAAGGCCTAACTGGGCCTTCTCTGAACTCCCAAGCAATACTGGCAATTCCCCCAGCCCCACACTGCCCTTCCTCCCCTACAGAAATTACCTGTGATTGTCTCTCTCCCCACCTGACGCTGCTCCGCTTGCAGTGATGGCCTTAGGATGCATCGAGCAGCGCACGACTCTCACTTACCTGAGCTGGCTTCTCCTTCCCAGATCAGTCTCTGATTCTGTCATTCCGCCATCCCCCTCTCCTCCCTCCTCCATTTGGTTTTTGTTCACCACCACCCCCTCTGCCTCTCTGCCTCCTCCTCCCTGCTCCTTTGTTCTAGTTCCTAAGTCTGTAACTGAGAAGCTTCCTCCTCCTAGCAGCCCCATTCATTCTCCTTCTGCCACTCAGCTCCTCACCCCCTGTGGCTCTGCACCCTGTCCCCCGCCCTCCTTCCCCAGAGCTGGGGCTGAGCTCCAGCGGAAGCTCCCCAGCCGCAGTCTCAGCAGCTGCAGGAGAGAGACCCCCTGCACCTGTAGGTACAACCCTGCTCCCACCTGTAAACTCCCTAAGGGACCTCAGGCTGGTGCCAGTTCCAGGGGTCTCAGAGCCCCTCTTCCCTTCCAGAAAGGGAGTAGATGATACCCAGGGTGAAAGAACTCACAAGTCCTCTAGGGGCTGGGAGGTGGGGTGCATGACTGGGAAGCCAGTGAGCCTCAGGGCACAGACATTCGGATAACCGCAGGCTTGGCAGAGACTCAGCAAGCAGAGTCCATGTGTCCACACACTGCCTCTTCTCACACTTAGAGTCACATGCCCTGGGGGCTCCTGAGCCACTCGTCCTTGCTCAGGTCCTGGTCTGGTGCCTCTCCTTGCTCTCTTCCTCCCCTCCTTTTGGGACTTTCTGACTCTGCTTACAATGCCAGCTCCTGGCTCTGAGAACCTTCTCCTTCCTCACCTGACAACATCCCCTCTAAAGCTCTGACCATTAACCCCGACCCCTTCATTCTTGACCATCCTGAACCCACACTCTCTTCTTGCGGCTTGAACCCCAGTCCGGCCTCTCCTGCCTTATTTCTATCACCCCAAGCTGCCCTAAATCACTCTGCTCCCCAACTCAGTCCAGGCCACTCCTCCTCAAATGACCCCTGTGCCCTTGTAGAAGGGCCTTCCTGAACCTGAGTGCAGAGGACACTCCCCACTGGGATCTCCTAGGTGGTCTCTACCCAACCTGGAGTCCTGGACTAACACAGTTTGGAGGACATCTGAGTCCATCCATGTGTAGATGAGTTCCAAACTTACAGATGGAGTTACCGAGAGTACCCAGCATTCACCTGGGGTAAACAGTGTGTTCACTCAGCTCCCAGCTCCCAGCTCCCAGCTCCCAGGTCTGCAAATGTCTGTACACCAGCTCCACTGCCTGGCTGATGGGGCCTCAGGTAAGCATGAAGGTGGGGACATGAACTGGAATAATTCTGCATGAGGAACCTGGGGGCAGTCAGCTTCTTACTGAGCCTGAGGAGGAAGCTGACAGCTGAGGGGACAGCTAGCTGACTGATCAGTCACCCCTCACCCAGATGGGCTGACCCCTGGAAATCTCCCCACCCCCCACACACACCCCAGGGAAGCCCCACTGGTAAAGGAGGAGATAAAGGGCAAGACATCTGGGTGCTATCTCTTGGGATCAGTATTGAATTTCCATCACCTGGAAATGAAGGGGTGCTGAGTGTGTCTTCCTGTGGACATCAGGGCAAAGGCCAGGGTCAGCCCAGAAGCAGACAATAAAGGGAGCAGAGGGAAAAGGAGAGCCAGAGATGGCCCAGGACAGAATGACCAAGTGTCCCGGAAGCTGGTCCAGGCCAGAGGAGATGGCGAATCATCCCTGTATCCGCAGGCCTCCCCCTGACTCCAGTCTGGTCCCATCCGGGTACAAATTAGAGGTGATGGCGAGGGAGGGAGAGGGAAGGGCAGAGGGAAATGCGAGAAACAAAGAAAAATGTTTGAGCTGCCAGGAGGGCAGCAGAAAGGAAGGAAGGGCCGAGAAAGGCGGAGCCAGCCAGCTCTGGCTGTGCCTGGGCCCTGCACTCTAGCAGAAGCCGTGACAGAGAACAAACTACCTTATTGTCTCCGAGATGGGTCCCCGGGGCGGAAGGCAAATTGCCTGCCTTGCGCATAATAAACCAGGCGTGGAGAGCAGCCCGGAGGAGGCCCGGACACCACCGGGCCAGGCAGCGTCCTGCGGGAAGGCGGGAGTGCCCCCTGGTGCCCAGGGACTGTCAAAACACTTTTCCCCCGGCTACCTGGGACCCCCATCGGGGCACCCAGCCCCTACACAAGTCAGTGCCTCTGGCCCTGTCCCTGGGAAATGCTGGAGCCCTGGGGACTCTGCTCACCAGACCCCGGCCTGGCCTGGGATGCCCCCCTGTTAAGAGGTTCCATTCTCACACGGAAGCCTCAACAATTAGAAGAAATGACTCTTCCTGTTCAGGCAGCACTTGACTCAGACTCCTAGTATTTGGTGATGACACTGTGGGGTCAAGGGAAAAGTTCCCCTATTTCTCACAGACTGGATGGATGAACAAATTAATATTGGGCATGATTAGTAAGAGAGAAGCCCACATTTAATAAGACATTATGGTGTTTAGATGGTGGTAAATTCTCGGGTAACTGGAGCAGACCCGGCAGCCAGCTCTCAGGGGGAGAGAGAAGGAGGTCTCCACGTGGCAGGGAGGAATAACTCATTCTCACTCTTACTCTGAAAGTAAAGATAAATAACTCCCCTCTCTGTATTTGTCTAGAGAATAGGGCAAAGACCATTTCTTGATTAAGAGAAGGCTGGAGGCCCAGGAGGCAGCAAATGGCTTCCTTGATGAAAGGAGAAGCTAAAGGTTTAGAAGAATGGGAGCTTCTCCTTTTCCTCTGAGGTTGTCCTCCACTGTCCTTGCCTCTTCATGTTAGACAGGGCATGTACAGGAGACCAAGTCTGAGAGACTGGGGTGTCCTGTTTTAGCACCATCATGTCATAGATAGTCTTTCTGTCGTGCAGGTGTGCCTCTGCTATGGGACTGTGAGTCCCTGAAGGACAGAAGCCATATTTACTTGTCCCCACCCTTCAGAGACTCAGTGTGCTATCCAGGAGTGACCAGCAATGATAAAGCCCAAGGGCCAAGTCACCATCCAGCACAAGTTTTTCTCTCCTCACGAATGGATCCCTAGAATTCTGCACCCATAGGGAGATGGAGCCTCTCCATCGCCTGTATAGAGGCTCTTTGTGCTGGTGAGACGTCCTCAGGAATGGCACAGGAGACAGACACAGGGGGAACGTGGTACATATTGAACACTGTCTCACAAGGAAGCCACGCCAATAACCAGCAACACCCTGCATGACATCTGCAGAGAGGGAGAAAAATAGAGGTGCCAGAGCCTTTCCTGAGTTAAGTGTGGGGTAGCAAAAATCCATCACCCCCAAAATATATCTTTTTTTGAAAGTTTTGTTCCTAGAAGGGGCTCTGATGGCTGGGTGCAGAGTGCTGTCTTGTTTTTGCACCCCCTCCCTCCCCTTGCAGGTCTGAACCCAGGTCCAGGGGCTTTTCTCTTGTAAAGGATGACGTTTTCAGGTGCAAAAGAAAAACTGGAATAGCAACTCCTGTCCCTGGAGAAAGAAGAATCTACATTTTCATAACAGCCATGTCCTCCATGCATTGCCTTTCCTGGTGACCTCACATGGCTGACCATCCTCACCCCCATCCCCCCACATTATCTTTTGTCTCTAGTTAAAGGTATTTAAGGTGGTGACTGAAGCTATGTGGTTACATGGTCTTAACAGATTTCTCCCATGTTTATAGGAGGTATACATGTCATTATTAAACTTCTTTTCGGTTTTTTCTCTTATCAATTTGTCTGATGCTTATTCAATTCTTTTCCAGCCTAGAAGAACTGAAAGGGGTACGAGAAGATTTCCCCCACTACCCCGATACAAACCAACAGTCAGAAACTTGTATATGGCCCTGGGTGCCGCCATGGGGGCACAGGGAAGTTGGAGCTAGGAGGTGTGAGGTTCCCCTGAAGATGTGGGGATTTTTTTTGGTTCTGGTGCATGCAAAGAGTGACCTAGAAAACACTTTGAATATCCAAAAGAGTATGTGGGTCTCCGCTAAGGGCACTGCTGGGGAGAATTTTAAGTCATCATCTTGACTTTGGTGACTTGGAACCAAAAGAATAGATGACCTTATCTTCCAAAGTGTGAATAGAAGGAGAAGGCCTAGGACAAAGACTAGAGAATACTGCATTTTTTGTTGTTTTTTTAAAAGGAAACATGTAGGCTGCAACGAAGGCCAGCAGAGGCAGGCAGGAAGAGAGGAGGAAGCAGCATTTATTTATTTATTTTTATTTAGTTGTTCCTCTTAGTTGTCTACCATCCCCTGCCCTCCCTGGGCCACCAGAACATGATCCCTGTGGACTGTGCTTGTTGGAGGCAGCTGACCCAAATCGCTGTTCCACCGGGGCATGTCGGAGAATACCTACATTTAAGGGACAGATAGAGGAAGAGGAGCCTACTTCCACTGAGGTGTGGTCAGAGAGATGTGGGGAAATCTAAGGTGATACCACAGAGCAAAGCAAGGTGTTTCTGGAATGTTCTTTAGTGTCAAATGCTGCAGATAGGTCCAGGAAGTATCTGGAAAGGCTTTTAAAAAAGACCCCCAAAATGGTTATGGATGTCCAGTTTAACTTATCTGCCAGGGTTATCGCTGCCTTTCTTTGTCTATTATCTGTTTTACAACCCTATAAATTGTAGAAAACTAATAGAGCAAGGATTCTTGTCCATAGAAATGCAAATTTTTTGTGTAGGGTAGAGTGCAATTGATCAGTGTCCCATGGACAAGACAGCTTCACATTTATTTGCAATTCATTTCAGAATTCCTGACTCTTCTATATAACTAGAGTATTTTGAATGTAATTTTGAATGAATTTAAACATCTTACAGGATCTCTCATTAATTAGTGGATTAAGTATAGTTTTTGTTTATGTTTTAAAGAGAGAAAGGATGGAAGAAAGGGAGGGAGGGAAGGAAGAAGGGAGGAAGAAAAAAGGGGTGGAAAAAGCATGGTTATTTTGGTTTCCCCCACCCGTGTTCACAAATCTTAGTTCTTAGACTTTACTTGGTCCATATCCCAGCCACAAGAGCAAGCCTAAATATAAATTTTTTAACATGTTCATTTTCTATGCGTATGACAGTAACAATTTGACCCGTTTTAACAAGTTATCTTGTATCTAAAGAAAATAACTGAAAAATTATCATGGATTTAAGGACTGAAGCAAGATCTACTTGGGATGGTTGGCAGGAATAGAAGATACATTGTGGTATGTTCAGGTGGGGAGAGATAAAAGTAAGGAAATAGAGATGGTGGCTTCCAAACTTGACCTGCATGGAAGAGGAGAGATTGGATCTTAGCTGGGGGGCGCCATCTTGTGGAAAGAAAGAAGCATCTTTTTTAATAATCAGTTGTTTTCATGTAGATAATAGCAGTCACCACAATTCCTTTTTAAATGGAGATTCCCCTCTTCTTCTGAGGTTCTTCACAGACTGGATACACAAATTTACATTATACACAATTCGTAGGTGAAAAACTCAGATTTAATAACACATATGGAGAATTTACATGGAGATAATTCTGAATACCTGAGGAAGGCTAAAGACATGTCTTGTGCTGAGGCCTGGGATGTCAGGGAGAAAGGAGGGCTCTTCACATGTTAAGGAGAAGACGATTTATCTTTACTTTGAAAGTAAAGATCAGGGGTTCAAACAGATCATGTGTTCACAGATAAGCTTACTTCTGGATTAAAACTTTCTCATACTGCATTCTTCTAGGGGTTAAGGTAACAATGATCTCTTCTTGGTTAGGGCAAGGGTGGAGGCTGAGGGAGCGGTGACCATTTACTCCATTAAGGGAAAGGTAAAGAGGTAAGAGAGACTGAGCTTCTCCTTCACCTCTGGGGTTTCCATTGAACTCAGCTCAAAATAATCTTCATGTCAGAGTGGAATGTCAACAGGAGACCAATTCTGAGAGATTTGGGGAGATCTGCTTTGACCCCTGCACTGTCTATACCTTGTCAGCAGTGCTGGGTATAAAAATAATGACTGAAGCATAAGTGGGAGTGGAGCAGGAAGAGGGGTCATTGAATCAAGGGGCAGAGGACATTGATGACCATGGAATCCATTCAGAAAGAATTCAAGGAGATGCCTGATGACAGTGCATTACAGGCTTATTGAAGTACAGAGAGACAGAATCCCTCTGTGGACAGGAAAGCTACAAAATGTTATAAGCTAAGGGGATGCCTTACAAACCCAGAGAATGGAAGTTTTCTCTTGGCAGGAGTTACTAAAGGAGTGGTCGTGGATTTCTAAGGAAATGTCTTTTCTATAAGTCCATCCCCAGTGGCCATGGGGTTAGGGTGGTGGTGGCCTTCCTGGGTGGTACTGGCTTATCATCATGCATGTCAGTAGGTTAACCAATCTGCTGACCTCTACAATCCTACTTTCTTGTCTTCAGGTGCGCCCCCTTTCCCTATGCAGTCCTGAATCACAATAAGATGATAAAAGGGGGCATTTGATTTGATATAAGAAAGAGACTTTCCCTGAAGACAAAACTCCTGATATGTGTGTTAAAGAGTAAGCTAAATCTTCTTTTTCCCAATGATTGTGGAAGCCCAGAAACCATCAGCGATGTTATGCTAAGTCAATGTCAAGTTTTCAGAAGGGTAAGGGAATAATGTCTACCACCTCCAGATATGTCTCTTGGGCATAAAGATTGCTTCTGAGGAGGGGCTCCGCCCTGGGTGGAGGTTGTTCTTTTTGTAAGAAGCATGTACATGTATAGAGGAAAAATCTCTTTGTGAAGGTATCTCTCACTGTACCGGGAAGACCTAACCTCTTTAACTCTCATTGATGGAGAAAGCAGTGGGGAGGAGGGATCAAAGGAAAAGTTCTCCCCATTCTCTGAGGTTCTTCACAGGCCAGACAAATGAATACATTAACATTAGGCACACTTAGTAAGAGAAAAGTTCAAATTTAATAACATACATATGAAGAATTTACGTGGTGGTAACTTCTGTGGCAGCTGGGCAGACCTATGATTTACATCCTGTGCTGAGGCATGGAAAGGGGATCTGGGGTGTGGGGGAGAGAGGACGGGGTCACCAATGGCTGGGAGATACGTTTTTTTGATAGAAAGGATTATTTACAGATAAATCATCTTGGTTCAAACTACATTTTTTTAGAGAATAAGGACAAAAGACCATTTCTGGATCAGGAGAAGGGTGGAGGCCCAGGGACTAGCAGATAACTTCTTTGATTAAGGGAAGAGCTAAAGGTACAGAGAACTGGAGCCTCTCCCATGCCTGTGAGGTTGTCTTCCACTGGCCTTGTCTCTTCAAGTCAGGGTGGACCAAACAAAGAGACCAATTCTGAGAGACTTGGGGTGATCTGTTTTAGACCCTCTGATTGCAACTTAAATTTACATAAGATATGCACCCTTGTGACCTAGTGAATTAGGCCACTGGATGCAATTCACATACATCCCAAGGACCTGGTTTCAAGACCCAGGGCCTGGAGGAACAGCCAAGATGAACAACGATATGGAACAATAAAATGCTTCCTCCTCTGCTCTCTTCCTGACAGCCTGCCTCTACCGGCCTTCAGTCCTGCCTGCACCTTTCCTTTAAAAAACAATCTGCAGAAGGGTCATGCCCTTGTTATCCTGCCTTTCCTGGTGACCTCCCATGTCTGACCCTCTCCCAACATCCTTTGTCTTTAACTGAAGTTATTTAAGAAGATGACTTAAGCTGTGTTGGTGACTCGGTGACAATGAGTTTTTCCTGTATAAAATCAAAAGAAGGCATACAGAAGGCAAATACATGATTAAAATCTTTTTTTCTCTCATATCAATCAATCTGCTGTTAATTTGATTATTTCTCAGCTTAGAAGAACCTAAAGGGGAAGGGGAATGGCCCCTTCTGCCTGAAGGGGCTCAGGATAGATCACCCCAAGTCTCTCAGAATTGGTCTCCTGTAGACATACCACTCTGACATGAAGAGTATTTGAGGACAAATGGCAACTCCAAACTTTCTCTTAACCCCTTCCTCCTTTCCTTAATCAAATAATAATCACCACTCCTTAATCCTCCAACCCTTTCTCCCACCCTCCCCCTCCCTACCAATCCAGAAGTGGTCACCTGTCCTTTACCTCCTAGAGGAACATAGTCTGGAAGGGTCTTAATCCAGAAGTTAGTCTAACTGTGAACAGTCCTTCCCATCTAAGAAACCTGGCTTTACTGTCAGAGTTAGGATGAGTCATCCCTCCTTGCCATATGGGACCCTCTTCTTTCTTTCTGATGCCCCAACCCCCTTTTCCAGGCCTCAGCACAGGGTGCAAGGTTTGGCCTGCCCAGGGTCCTCAGAATTTACTACCACGTAGTTTCACCATACACATATCATAAGCTGTGGGTTTTTCTCTCACTAAGCATGTCTGGAGCGGTTCATGCAGCTTCTGGAGTACCTCAGAGGAAAATGGGGATCTCCCTAATTCTCTGGCATGTCCCATAGGACATAAGCTCTGATGGAAAAAAATTAAAGTCGAAAGACCTAGATCCCTGCATTTGCTGTGAACATTATGGATTCAGAAGCCATGTGTTCTGGATGGAAAATCAGGCAGCACATTTGAAAGTGTCCTCAAGTTCGGGCTGCATAGTTGCCACCAGTTGGGCATTCTCAGAACCATAGATTCCTAGATATGAATCTTAGACAGAAGCTCAGAGATCAATGGTCCATCCCACCTCTAAAATGCTAACCTGGTCATGGAAATTTCAAATTCCTGATTCTGGGTAGATTAAAAGTATGAAGATCTTCCCTGCCCCCAGAGCTTCAGCATAGTGACAGACCTTGGATCCCTAAGTCAAGTTCATAGACCTGAACCCCAGTAACAGGCTTTTTCTCTTCCATCTACCAGAATCCTATCCTTACCTTGCAGCTCCTTTGCTCTCGTGCCTTTATTTTATTTTATTATTTTTTTATTGGACTACTTTTATTTTGCACAGTAAAATAAACTCATATGTGTAGGTTCCCCATAGATGCAATTTCCCCATTCCTCAGATATATGCCAACATACCCTGCCCTCCACCAAATCACCAAGTGTCCTTCACCACTGTCCAGTGGGCTCCGCCTCCAGTTACCAACCCCCCACCCCCCACCCCCCAACCCCATCCCATTCCCTATTGGTCACCTCAGTTCTATTGCAAGTGTCCAAGTGTTGGTTTTGTTTCTTCTGTTCTTTGTTTTGTCTTCACATCCCACCTATGTGTGAGATCATCTGGTATCTGTCCTCTTTTGATTTATTTCACTTAGCATCATCCCCTCTAGATCCATCCATGTTGATGCAAATGACAGGACCCTCATGGAGATTTTAAATCTAAGAGGAACCTGTGCCTGGGCCAGGAAATCTGGGTCCTCATACAAGAGGGGGACAATGCTTGAGCAATTAGATGTGCCTCTCTGTTCCCATCCTGGTGGAAAGCTGCCCTTTCGAAGGGGGATCTGGAGTTCCAGCTTCTTTTTTGTAGCATATAACCAGGACTAAAGGGACAGGAATCAAAAAATTGTTTTAATAAGTGAAGAGACTGAGAATAGCCCTTTAGGTTATTAGAAAGAGAGAATTGGAGCCCTGGGGGCTGTGAGGCCAGAAGTCTCTCTGGTTTATTTGCTGAGCTTTTGTCTGCTCTCCCTGTGAGCCCTGGGGAGGGAGGGTGTGGGACTTCGCTGTCAGGCCTAGTTTCAGTGACCCAGCCTCAGAAGGCTGCAAGCAGCCAGATGGGTACCAGAGCCTGCCCTTTACTTGATAATGTTGGCTTCTTCCCTGTCGCCAGCTCCCATCCTGCAGAGCCACCAAACTTCAGGTGGTTTCTGCGAAGGAAAGGAGTCCCACATTTCACTCCAGGGTAGAATGCCACAAAGAGTTCAGTGAAGCTAGACAGTAAGTGACAAAGATGGAGAGAAGAGGCGAGGGCTGGCTAAGGTGGGGCCGGCAGGAAGGCCTGTGGACTTTATTCTGTGTGGGGTAGGAAGTCCTAGGTCTGGTGCAGAAGAGTGAAGCCATGGGACTGACGTCTTCAAAGGATAGCTCTGGGCATACCTTGGTGTCCGCTGGGCCTAAGTCAGCACTGGGGTGTGGACCACCTGAAGCCCATAGATTGGGGAGTTAGGGATGGGCAGGGTAGGTGACAGACCACCTAAATCAATCAACCAATCAATGAAGCAAAGTGCTTCCTCTTCCTTCCTTAAAATGTCTCTTCCTCCCTTAAAATGTCTCTTCCTCCTTCCCCTTCCTGTTTCTCTTTAAAGAAATAGTAAAAGGATTACTCAGTGTTACTACAGTTAAAGCCTGATTTTCTAGTTTGATGACCAAACTAAGAGAAGTTTCTTTTTCTGAAGTTACCAGAGGGAAAGAAGGCCGGGGTGGGAGGAAAGGGTAATGTGGGTCCAATAATCGAGGTGGAGGGCTAGAAATTCGGGGGTGTCACATCAAGTTTGATGGAGAGTGAAAAACACTATATTGTGTTTATATAGGGTAACTATATAGTTTCCCCACTATATAGTGGGGTAACCAAAGTTACTCCAATTCAAAAAAAAAAAAGAGATCAGGTTAGGTTATTTTTCCCCAGGAAGTGTAACAGTTCCCTAGGGAATGACACTGAAACCTGAAGCTGAGGACAAAAGGCTCAGGCACAGAGAAGGCTGGGCTGCTGGGCTGGATGTATATTCTCATCTGATATCCAGCTGTGCTAGCTCTTCCTTCAGCTAATGAAGGCATATCCTACTCCTGTTGTAAAATAGGATATAAAACAAATCCAGAAAGTTTCAATAACTTGTCCAAGGTCACACCGTGAATGACCAGAGCTTGGGTGAGAACCCACATCTATCGATTCTCAAATTGGAGCAAGATCCTGAGAGCCAGGTCTGGGTCATCATAATGCTTTTATAAAATTCTAAGTAGGCCTACCACACTGAGCACTCTAAACCTGGGACACCCTTAAAGACACAATTTCAGGGTGTCCTGGTGGAGAAGCAGTTAGTTCAATTGCCTCCAAAGGAGCAAGCCACATACCCCTGGGTTTGAGTCCTTGGCCCAGGGGGAAGCAGCCAACATGAGCAAGTCAAAAAAATTTAAAAAATGAAGACGCTTATTCCTTCTTTCTCTTCCAGCCTGCCTACTCACCTTCATTCCTGTCTGCCTTTCCTTAAAAATAAATAAATAAAAAGACACACAGTTGCACCCCCTAGAACATTTCCTGTATTGCCAGCATGGTCTGGGATCAGTCTCTTCCATCTCCTAAGATTTTTGTTTGAGAATCTGTCACTATGGTTCTCCAGGCTACTGGGAACTTAAGGGACTTAACCTCTCCTTCTGGGAAGAGATAGAAGGAAGTGTCTTATTGAAGGGTAGAGGGTGAAGGAAGGTGGAAAATTCTCCCCCACACAGTGGGGTGTGTGGGAAACAATTTTTTCCTACCAAATAGACAGGGTCAGAAGGATGGGGGTGTCAGGAAGCCACATCATAAGCGAAATGGCTTGAAGAATCAGAATTTGTTTTTAAAGGAAATGTGCAGACAGGAATGAAGGCCGGCAGGCAGGAAGGGAGAGAAGGAAGAAGCACTTTATTTATTTTGTATAGTGGGTCATCTTGGTGGTTCCCTCTGGCTCCGGGATGCCATTATGGGACCTTGGGAGGTACGTGGATTGCACCCAACCCCTACTCCACCAGGGTCCAACAAGAATCAGAAATATTAACTCAGAAAAGTTGTCTCAGAAGAGGCATGCCATCATGATAGCTGTTTCAATATCAAAAGGACTTCTGAGGAAGGGGGAACGTTTCGGCCCACACCGCCCCAAAGGTGAAGCTGCAGTGAGCTGGCGGAACTCGCAGAGGCAGACTCAGGCTGCAGAGAAGGAAGAAATGTCTTCCAATTAGCCCTGCCAAAATACTCCAAAAGCCTGTTTTATAAGCAGTAATAATAAATGAACAACATGGCACGTTTGCATCTATTAGGTTGAACCACATAAAACTGCTGATGTTCAACCATTTCTGACCTACAAAAACAGCAATTTCATACGGTTTGTCTACTACATTTCCCCGTCTCAGGATAATTCCCAAAGATGTGTTCATGCAACTCTCCAACAGGATCGCCTTCCACTGTCTCTCCTAAGCCCCTGCCAGATTCCCTGCAGTCTCAGGGCCTTTGCAGCTGCCCCCGACTTACCTGTCCCCTGAGAGACTTTCTCTGGAACCCAGCTTCCCTCCCACCCCAGCCCCTACCCTCTGTTGGCCTCCACGGCCCCACCACTAGCTGACAAGAAGTTAATTCTTTCTCCCTTCTCGTCTTAAGTGCCTGAGGGCAGGGACTGCATTGCTCCAGGCCCATGCCTCAGGATTGGGAATAGTGTCAGACAAACGGCAGTTGTCCAATAAATTTGTTTCTGCGTGAGTGAAGGAACCATTTTTTCTTTCTTTTTTTTTCTTTTTTTTTTTTTTTTTAATCAGTGAGACAACTGAGGCACAAAGAGGTCAAACGATTTTCCCAAAGCCACAGAACAGTGCCTGGAGAGTTGGACGGAAACCCACGCATCCAGGTTCGCAAGTCTGGATTCCACAAGAAGCCACCAGCCCTCCAGGGCCCTGAGGTCTTGCTGCAGAGCCCATTTGGCGCTAAGACCAAGAGGGGTCCCCATCTTGGACCAGAGTCCCCCACATACCTCTGGGTACCCTCTGCTTTTGAGATTCTCTTGCCCAAGGTTGCACATCTATTTTAGTGAAGATGGAGGAGAGCAAGCTTTGCCCGCCCCACCCCGCCCCCAGGTTAGGGAGCGAGTGGCAACCAGACAAGGAGTATTGACACCTACTGGTTGAAAAGAAGCCCCAGCCAGTGTCTTTTGGGGAGGACATGTGGAACATTGATCTGCACCTCAAAATATGAAATAGTCTCCAGTTTCCAAATTAATGCAGGCTGTGCTCGCATAGCGACCACCAAGAGAGCAGTATCTTGTGGAGAGGAACAAAAGACAGGCTGGGTTCAGTTCTGGGAGCTGATGACTCCGCTCTCCCCGGGGGGCTGCCTCTGTGCAGCTAATTACAATGAGTTAAGGAAATGGGAAAGCGGGTGCTAGGAGGAGTCTTTCTCCTCCCCCAATTTCCTCCTTTCTACTGAGCTATTCTTTGATTTCAGACCATGGGGGCTGGCAAGACCGGGTCCATCATGCCGGCTGGAGGGGCTCATTCTCCAGAGGTGGGGTCACCGCTGGCGCTGCCAGGATCAGGGGCCGCGCTGGGAGTGGGGTTGCGTGCGTAGCAGCCGGGTGCTGCAGAGAGTGGGAGGAGGCGGGCTGGGACGCCACAAAGTGTGAATAGATCAAAGGAGTCAACTCACATTTGAACAGCATTTAGCGATGCACAATGGCCTTTGTATTCCCTTTCTTTGAGCACTCACAACCTTTCAGAGTCACCGCCTGGTCCTGAATCAGCGTTCCCTGCGTCTCTGCTGGAATTTTTATTTTGATTGTTTATTTATTTATCTAAAGGAAAGGTGCAGGCAGGAATGAAGGCCGAGTGGACTGGCTTTATTTATGTTTACCTTGTGTATTTTGGTTGCATACCCCGTCCTGGACGCAAACCCGGGTCCTTGGGATAGATGTGTGTATGTGGCCTGCACTTTCCAGCGAGCAGTCGACCAAAACACTGCTCCACCAGGGCACGCCGCTGCTGGGATTTTTAACCTAAGTCTTCTCATTCTGGATTCCAGGCTCTTTCCAGAACCCCTGGGCAATTATTGACTTTATTCCTAGCAGCCTCAAGGGAAGGGGAGCTGGGCGAGGGGCATATGCCCAGACTGACCTAAGTTATGGTGAAGGGGATACAGGAAAGGAACTGGGGGGGAAGGAGGCAGCCTATATGCCCCTGGACAGTTGCTTTGTTTTCATTGTGGGAGTGGTGCTGAGGCTGACTTTGGCCTCATTGCCTTGTTGCAGGATTGTCAGGGCTATCCCTGCCAGCCCAAAGGTCTCCACTGTGAACAGCAGCGTTCCATTTCTTTCGTTTTCTTTAAGGAAGGGCACAGGCAGGATGAAGGTGAGCAGAGGCAGGCAGGTAGGAAGAGAGGAAGACACATTTTTATTTATTTCCAATTAATTTTTAAAAGTATTTTATTGCAGTAATTTTATTTTACAAATTAAAATGAACTCATATGTGCAGGTTCCCCATATGTGCATTTTCCATCATCCCTTAGACATATGTCAACACACCCTGCCCTCCACCAAGTCAGGTGTTCCTCACCATTGCCCAGTGGGTTCTGCCACCACTTGCTACTCCCCCCACCTCCACTTCCCTATTGGTGACCTCAGTTCTGGTGCCAGTATCCAAGGTTTGGTTTGGTTTCATCTGTTCCTTTGTTTTGTCTGTTCACATTCCACCTGTGAGTGAGGTCATCTGGTATCTGTCTTTCTTCTTTTGACTTGTTTCACTTAGCATCGTCCCCTCTAGTTCCATCCTTGCTGATTCAAAGGACAGAGCTTCATCTCTTCTAAGGGCTGTGTACTATTCCATTGTATGTATGGACCACACCTTCTTTATCCATTCATCTGATGTTGGGCACTTAGGCAATTTCCAGTTCTTAGATATTGTGAATAGGGTTGCAATAAATATAGGGAATGCAAATTAGTGTTTTTCTATCTTTCAGGTACATACTCAAAGTGGGATGGCGGGATCATATGGGATTTCATATGCAACTTTTTGAGGAATTTCCATACTGTTGTCCATTGTGCCAATTTGCACTCCCACCAACAGTGAAAAATGTTCCCTTTTCTTCATATCCTGCCAACATTTGTTGTTTCCAGACTTTTGGAAAACAGCCAGTCTCTCAGGTGTAAAGTGACATCTCATTGTTTTAATTTGCATTTCCCTGATACCCAGCAAGTAGGAACATCTTTTCATGTTCCTGTTGGCCATCTGGATATCCTCTTCAGAAAAGTGTTTTTCCAATTCCTTTTCCCACTTTTTGATTGAAGGCCTGTTTTTCTGTTACTGAGTTTTAGGAGTTTTTTTTTTATATATATTTTGAATATTAAGCGCTGTCAGAAATATGAAATGCATATATCTTCTCCCACTTAGTAGGTTGTCTTTTTGTTTTGGTGATGTTTTCCTTCACTGTGAAGAAGCTCTTAGTTTGATGTAGTCCCAGTTGTTTATTTTCCTTTTTGTTTCCCTTGATGCTGGAGTTGAGTTCCAAAAGACCTTTCTCAGACTGATGTCAAAAATATCTTTCCTATGTTATCAGAAGTCCAAGAATTTTGTGGTTTCCAGTCTTATGACCAAGTCTCTAGTCCATTCTGAGTTAATTTTTGTGAATGGTGTTAGAGAGTGCTCTAGCTTCATTCTTTTGAATGTGGTTGTTCAGTTATCCCAAAACCATTTACTGAAAAAACTTTCCTTTCTCCATCGTATGCTCTCGACTCCTTTTTCGTAGATTAACTGATTGTGTGAGTCAGTTCTGAAACTGAAACTGGTGATTCAGTTCTATTCCACTGATCTGTGCCTCTGTTATTATTCCAGGACCATACTGTTTTGGTCACTATTGTTTTGTAGCATAGTTCAATGTCTGAGAGTATAATCCCTCCAGAGTCATTCTTTTTTTCTTAAAATTGCTTTGGCTTTTCAAGGTTTTTGCTGTTCCATTCAAATTTCAAGATTTTTTGTCTCTTTCAAGGAAATAAGCCTGAGGAATTTTAGTGGGGGTTGCATTAAATCTGTATATTGCTTTAGGCAAGATCACTGTTTTGATGATGTTGGTTCTTCCCAACCATGAGCAGATGATGTCTTTCCATTTCTTCGTATCCTCCTCCATTGATTTTAAGAAGGACTTATAGTTTTCATTGTACAGCTCCCTCACTTCCTTTGTTAAGTATATTCCAAGATGTTTCATTCTTTTTACTTGTATTTCAAATGGCATGATTTTATTGATTTCATTTTCCTCTAGCGTGTTGTTTGTGTGTGAGAATGTGATAGATTTTTGTGCATTTATTTTGCAAATGCTACTTTACACTATTTGTTGATTAGCTCTAGTAATTTTTTGATAGATTTTAGGGTTTTCAATATATGTAATCACATCATCTACAAATAATGAGTTTTACTTCCTCATTTCCAGTTTGCATTCCTTTTATTTCTTTTTATTGCCTAATTGTTCTGGCTAACACCTCCAGTACAATGTTAAATAGCAGTGGTGAGAGTGGACAGCCTTACCTTGTTCCTGACCTTAGAGGAAATGCTTCCAATGTTTCACCATTGACGATGATGTTGGCTGTGGGTTTGTCATATATGGCCTTTATTAAGTTGAGGTATGTACCGTCTATCCCCATTTTATGCAGGGTTTTTTAAAAATCATAAATGGGTGTTGAAGCTTGTCAAAAGCTTTCTCTGCATCTATTGATATGATCATGTGATTTTTCTTCTTACTCTTGTTGATATGGTGTTTACATTAATGAATATGCATACGTTGAATCATCCTTACATCCCTGGGGTAAATTCCACTTGGTAATGATGGACGTTCTTTTTGATGCACTGTAGGATTCAGTTTGCTAGTGTTCTGTTGAGAATTTTTGCATTTATGTTCATGTTCATTAGGAATATTTGTACTTTTCTTTCTTGGTGACATCTCTATCAGATTTTGATATTAGTGTGATGTTAGCCTCATAGAAAGTATTTGCGAGTGTTTTCTGTTCTTTCTTCAATATTTTGCAAGAGTTTGATAAGGATAGGTATTAATTCTCTGAAACCTTGGTAAAATTCATTGGAAAAAGCATCTCATCCTGAGGTGCTTTGGTTTTTCTTTTTTAAGGAGACTTTTGATTACCTCTTTAATTTTTTTGCTTGTGATTATTCTATTCAGGTTTTCTAATTCTTCCTAGCTCAATCTCGGTAGACTGTAATTTTTTTAAATATGTCTGTGCACTCGAGGTTGTCTACTTTGTTGTCATAGTTATTCATAGTAGTCTCTTAGAATGCTTTGTATTTCTGTGGTATCTGTTGTAACTTCTTTCCCCTTCTTTTCTGATTCTAGCTATGAGAGTTTTCTCTTTTTCCCTTTGTGAGTCTAGCCAAGGGATTGTCCATTTTGTTTATTTTTTCAAGAACCAATTTTTGGTTTTATTTATCTTCTGGATTGTCTTTTTGTTTTCTATTTCATTTATTTCTGCTCAAATTTTTTATTTCCTTTTTTTCTACTGATCTTAATTGTCATTTTTTCTCCATTTGCTCTAAATATGGGGTTAGATTATTTATTTGTGATTTTTGTTTCTTGAGGCGGTCTTGCTTTTGTGCATCCCAGAGATTCTGGCAGATAGTGTCTTCATTCTCATTAGTGTCTAAATATTTAAGTTCCTCTTTGATTTCCTCTTACCCAAGACTCAGTGAAAAGCATATTGTTTAGTCTCCAGTTCATTTGGGGTCTTCCACCTTGCTTTTTGTGGTTGATTTCTGGTTTAAAGTCATTGTGGTGAGAGAAGATACTTGGTATGATTTCAATCCTTGAAATTTGTTGAGGCATATTTTGCGTCCCAGCATATGTTCTCTCCTTGAGAATGTTCCATGCACACTTGAGAAGACATTGAACTCTGTAGTTGTTGGAAGGAGTGTTCAGTATATGTCTATTAGACCTAACTGTTCCAAATAGTCATTTAAAGTTGCTGTTTTCCTGCTAACTTTTCTGCCTAGTTGATCTGTCCATTGTTGTAAGTGGGGTACTGAAGTCTCCTATTATTACTGTGCTGCTGTTAATGTCTTTTGTTAATTCTAATAGTACTCACTTAAGATATTTTGATGTTCTTTCATGTGGTGCATATATCTTAATAAGTGTAAGTCTTCTTGCTGGATTGACACTAAAATCATTATATAATGTCCATCTCTGTCTTTTTTTAATGCTTTTTAGTTGAAAGTCTATTTTATCCGATATAAGTATAGCTGTTCCTGCGTTTTGGTGACCATTTGACTGTAGAATTGTCTTCTATCCATTGACCTTGAGCCTAACTTTGTGTTTTGAAAGAAGATGAGCTTCCTGAATGCAGCATTATGTTGGATTTTAATCCATTCAACCACTCTGTCATTTTATTGGTGAGGTCAATTCATTCATGTTTAGGGTGATTAGTGATATGTAACTGTTTATTGCCATTTTGTAATTTATCTTCTGGATATCCTTACAGACAGTGCCTTTGTTCTTTTCTTTCTCTTCTTAGGTGGATTGGGCATGCTCTGATTTGTTTTCCTTTTTGTTTTCTTTGCTTTCTCCTAGAGGTGTGCTTTGTGGCTGACTTGACGTTAACATTAAGAATTCTATGTTTGTTTCCTATTTATATTTGAAAGCAGATTACTCTTACATTCATTATGACCATCCACATTTTTATTCTCCTCTCCACTTGCCTACTTTTATTTTGTTGTCTTACTGTTTTTAAGTGGAGTTTTTTTGTTGTTGTTTTTATGCTTTATAGAGCTTCCTTTAGTATTTTTTGTAGATTTTTTTTCTGGTGATGAATTCCTTTAACTTTTGTTTATCTGAAAAGTTGGTGTTTTTTTTTTTTTTTAAATCATCATTCCTACAGATTTAAATGATAATTTCACGAGGTACCGTATCCTAGGTTGAAAATCCTTTTCTTCTGGCGCTTTGAATATATCATGTCATTTTCTTCCAGCTTTTTTTTTTGGTTTGGTTTGGTTTTTTTCATTTAAGAAATCCCTGACAATCTTATGGGGACTCCTGTGTATGTGGCTCGTTTTTCTCTAACTCCTCTTAAGATTCTTTATCTTACATTTTTGACATTTTGATGACAATGCATCTAGCTGTAGGCCTGTTTGGGTTTCTTTTGTTTGGAACTCCTTGAAGTTTCTGAGTTGGGAGGCTTGCTTCATTCCTCAGGTAAGAAAATTTCAGCTATTATTTCTTCAAATACATTTTCTGGCCCTTTTTCTGTGTCTTCTCCTTCTGGAACACCTGTGATGTGAATGTTGTTCCTTTTGAAGTTACCTCACAGGTTGTGAATGTTTTCTTCATTTCTTTTCATCCATTTTTCTTTTTGCTTGAGTGCATTCCTCTGCCTTATCATCTAGCTCACTGACTCTATTGGCAGCCTCATTCATCCCACTCTTGATCCCTCTTTATGGAGTTCTTTAGTTCCACTATGGTGTTCTTCATTTCTTTGATATCTTGCTTCATTTATTCTCTCTTTTCTTGTTGTACTTTTTTCTTCCCCTATTGTATTCTTGATTTCCGTGAGTATGTTTATCACTCTTGCCCTAAATTCATCCTCAGACAGTGTACACTTGTCTGTTGTATTCAGATTCTTCCCTGGGGTTCTAATTGGACTCAACATTTTGCACATATTTCTCTCTGTCTTTGTTCTGTTTGGCAATCTGTTTATGTTTCTGTGGGTTAGATTTCCCTGCAGTGATGAGTTTGTGTAGGCTATCAACTTGCAGCAGAGAAATCTGGCTGTTTGTTTGAAAACTGGGATTTCTTGGGTTTTGTGGCATTACCACTGGTTGGGTTTATTGAAATTCTGAGGTGGAGCCTGCATTGGGGCCCAAAAGTTCAGCCTATTAAGTTGTAGTTTGTGTGGGGGATGCTGAGCTTTCCCCCTAACGTCCCAGGTCTAAATGGTAATGACTACCTTATAGCTAGACCACAATCAGCAATCAGGCTGCAGTTCTGCCTCCACCCAGAGGTTGGTGCTAATCGGTAACTGTTTAAATTTCCTCCTTTCTGGGTCTCTCTTCATCCTGTAAGCCTGGCAAAGGATTTCCAGTGGGTGGTTCCTGCAGCCCCAGAGCAGTACGGTGGAAGGGGGTGAAGGTGGGGGCTTCCCCTAGCTGCCTTCAGTTATGGCAGTGCCCTGTGTAATTTTCCTTCTGGGGGCTCCTGCTCAGACCAACAGGGTGCTGGTCTTCTACTGCTCTGTGCCAAGACTCTCTTCCCCAGCTCTGTGTCCCAGTCTGGCTGGGTGGACACTCTGCTGCTTTTCTAGCAACTCCTGGGAGACCTAGTTTTTCCTGAGGCTCCAACACCTCCACCACTTTTTTCCCTGAGGATGGGCAACCCAAATCTGTGATGCAGTTCTGAACCCTGATGCCTTGACCTACCCTTGTGGTGTTAATTGCTGCCTCTGTGTCTGCAGCCCCCAGGCCAACCCTTCCCTGTTTTGTGTGTCTGAAAAATAGATGATTTCCAGTTGTTCTGTGGGGAGGACATAGGACAAATCCACACCATCTTGACTGTTCTGTACTCCATTTCTTTTTCATTATGGTGTACCCCAGCTCTGGCATGCAAACCCAGTACCTTGAGATGTATCTGGAATGTGCTCAGCCTGTACTCCACCAGGGTATGGCTTTTTTATTTTCTAAAAGGAGAGGTGAGGCAGGAATGAAGTTGAGTAGGCAGGTAGGCAGGAAGAGAGAGGAGGAAGAAGTATTTTATTCTTTTCTGTTTGCTTATACTGATTGTCTCCCTCTGGACCAGGATTCAAACACAGGGGAATGTGGCCTTGTGCTCCTTTAGAGGTGACTGATCAAACAGCTACTCCACCTGGGTGCTCCAGCATTCCATTTCTATGGTAGAAGGATAGAGGCCCAGGGGCAGCAGGTGGCTTCTTTGATTAAGGGAACTCTTTGATTAAAAGAGTTTTAGAAGAATTGGAGCTTCTTCTTTGCCTATGGGACTGTCCTCCACTGCACTTGTCTCTTCATGTCAAATGGGGCATCCACAAGGGATCAATTCTGAGAGATTGGGGTGATCTGTTTTAGACCCCTCTGTTCCCTTCTCTGTGACTTCCTGGAAGTCACACATATTAATAGCTAGGCTGGTGCTTATGGAGAGAGAAGAATCAGATTAGCACTTGAGTGACAAGATATCTGAAGAGAAAAAACAAAGATTAGGGTAAAGATAAAAAAGAACAGAGTAAATCAAAGTACATGTCCCCAGATCCCAGTACAAGAGTCTCCCAATCTTTGCACCAATAAAATGAATAATCTGGTGACACGATTGGTCCTGTTTACGTAGAAGGGATATTTTTCTCTCAATGACTGGCACGAACTCCTCCTTGCTGAGCAGGCTGAGTGCAGAGCAAACCCAGAGATTCTTAAGTACCAGAGAGGCTGTTAATTTCTGATTCCAAAATTTTTGTAGTGATGCTGAACTCATATATTCTAACACCATAGAGAGATTAAGGATTGATTTCCCTAATTCATAGTCTCCAAAGCTTGGGAATAAGACCTTTAACACTATAAAGAGCTTAGAGTCAGGATATACAAGCAGATTCTCCAGTTTCTCAAAGGTCACATCCATGTGGCACAATTCAACGAATCGAAATTTGCAATTTGGCTAGGACTGGGGTAAAATATATGCTGACAGAGGAAGACAGCTCTCCAAGTGCACATCTTCCTGACCATTTGGTAGTAAAACCCTTTATAGATTCTGCTGTCACATAGAGTAAAGAAACCAGTATAATTTATGGACAACATCAGATTGGAATCTGTGATTCTTAGTATCTGGAATGTTTCAGGATCTTTGAAAAAGTGTCTATTGCATCTCTATTGTCCATATGTTCCTGAACAAATCAGATTTCGAAAGAGTGATGCAGGCAGCTTTGAGTCTGGTTTTAGCAATTATAGATCTAAATCTTATTACTTAGCCAGAAAAGTGAAGATTTCTGATCCATTCATATACAGCCTGTGGTATAAGCCCATCAACAGCTGAGTTACCCCAAGTTGTACAGGGTCAGTCCATAGCAGATCATCTGGTGATATGGCAAGTCTCTGTGCTAGAGTTATTTCCAAAGTTCTTAGCAA
>RJWH01008739.1:0-28006 GCA_004363575.1 Solenodon paradoxus
GAGAGGGGCGGGGGGGGGAGGGAGGGGGGCTTTGCATCTAGACACTCGGCAGGCGTCCCACCTCCAGGGCACAGGTGACGCCAGCAGTGGTCCAGCCAAAGGCCACCGAGTGATATGCAGGCCGGCCCAGAAAAGCCGCCCGAGTCCGAGCGGCAGGAACGGGACACGCCGCCCGGCCTCACCCGCTGGAACCTGGCCCGTGCTGCGCTGGGGTAATAAAGCGCCCACCCCACACCTGCTTCCATGTCAGGAGCCGGGACCTCGGCCTGGCTCAGGCTCTCAGACCTCTGATGCTCGGCGTCCCAATTCCTGATGGACAGAGGGGGTTTCTCTAAACACTGACACGTCAAGTCCGTGAAAAACCCAGGGCTGCTGGATCCCAGGCCACGCCCAAGCCCTTCAGCCCCCAGAGCACCGGCCTGACTGACTCAGTGGGGGACACCCAGCAGCAAGCACTGGGCTGGGGCTCAGTGCCCGTGATGCTCAGTGGCCCCTGACCAAGGACACAGCAGGAATGGGGAGCCGTGGCCAGCAGCCAGCCCACTGCCTGGCCCGGTCACAAGGAGGGGAGAACGGTGCAGAAATGACAAGGTGTTTAGAAATGAGAGCTCCATCGCCAGTCCCGTTAGAGCAAGTCCCTCATCCTGGAGCAGGCGGCGAGCCCAGTGGTATGGGCGCCACCAGAGGCCAGTCCTGAACGCTCAGGTCGCCGCTGCCTTGCAGACAAGTACCCTGCTCAGAGCTGCCCATGCACAGCCCACGTCCACTCCCCCATCTGCTGATTATCCCACTGTGGTTCCTCTTCGCAGGGCGCCTGGCTCGGGAACCTGGCCCCAACTGCATCGTGGACCTGACACCCCAAGAGCTGTGCCCCACCTAAGGGCGCAGCCTGAGTTTACTTCTGAACACAGGAGCTTCCTCAGTGTTTCACACTTTAAGTGACTGTCCTGAGACCTGTGGGCAATCACAGCAGCTTGTCCCAGGCCCACGGTCATCTGCAAGCCAGTTGCCGAGACCCCACTGCCAGGTCCCCACATCAGAGCAACCACCCCAAATCCGCCGCAAGCGAGGAGCGGGTACCTGTGCCTGCTGGAGCCCCGGGTACTGTGGGAGCTGGGGCGAGGGTCGGGCCTGTGTGGCCAAGAGAGCAGCAGCCTGGTCCCCCGGCTGGCCCTGGAAAAGAGACCACACGCCCAGTCAGGACCAGAGTCCAAACTGGAACCCACGGCAACGCCACATCCCGACGGACGTCAGCAGCGTGCGGACGCCCATGGGGCTCTAACCGCGACTCCCCGTCATTCCCCACGTGCACAGATGTGAGCGCACGGGTCCCGGGGATGCCCACGCTGGCCACGCAGCAACGGGGGCACAAGAGGGCCGAGCATCGGGGAGCAGTCTCCTCTGGCATCCTGCTTCCTCGGGGCACAGACCCTGTCTGCGGGGAAGGGCTGAGCCCAGCGTCCCGAGTCTCCCCATCTGTGTCCGCCTGTGGGCACCAGGCTGAGCCTGGTATTTCCTGTGATCCCAATCATCAGAAAAGCATTATGAAGAACAGTGGATTGTCTCTCAGTCATAAGAGAAGCGACTGCTAACGTCTGCTCTCCGTCTCCAGGGCAACGCGCTAGGCTGGGAGAAGTGTGTTCCTGGTGGCGTGAGAGGCCTCGGTCGGTGGGAGGCACTTTGCTGGCTGCTGGGGGCTGACGTGGGCGGGAGGCCTCACGCTGGCCGCCCCGACTTCTCAGGACGCAGTGACAGTAAAGACGGACTCGTCCCAGCTACTTTAACTCAGTTTCGTGGGGCGGATGTCCTCATGTCTTCAAAGTGCTATAGCGTGTTCCATATAAAACCTGCTGATGTGCTTGGAAAGTGTGGAGAGCGGGACAGGCGTTTACTTCCCAGGGAGGCCCAGGACCTTCCTCAGCGCCTGCCATGCGCTCCTACCCCACTGGGGGCGCACTGCTCCCGCTCTGCAGAGGCAGAGCCGGCTGGAGGCCTCAGCAGTGCATGGGCCCAGCGGCTGGACGTGGCGGCGGTCAGGCTGGGGCCCTCCACCCGCGGGGTGCGAGCGGATGAGAATGTTCACAGCCGCGTCTGTGCTCACTCTCCAGGGACCTACCACTTCTTACACTCGCCCAGCGAGACCACAAAAAGAGACTGTCGGACGCGCTAGGGAGACACTGAAACCAAGTGTGTTCGTCAACCGCAGTGTCCCGGCTACGATCACTTGAGGGCATTGAGACTTTGGCCTGTCCTGCGGCCTGTCCACTCATACTGGGACGACACCTGCGCGGTGCCTGTCCTAACCAGCTCATCAGCCGGCGGAGGCACGCAGGAGGCAGTCGTCCCACTGACCCATCTAAGAAGCAGACCCTCCGCGGGAGCCCCAGCTGCTGCGTGAGCGCCCCCGAGCCTGAGAGCGGCCCTCGCCGAGGGGACACGGTCTCACCGGAAAGCAAACACCGCCCCGGCCCGGGCGCCCTGACCGCGTCCCCAAGGGTCCTGCCACAGACGGCGGTGCTCCCCTGCAGGCGGCATTCTACAGACACCACGAGTCCGCCTCCTGAAGCCGCTCCGATAAACCCCGGCCAGCTCTGGTGCTTCCTTTGATGAGTGAGGGGCCCGACGAGACCAACTGTGACTTGGACGCGGAGAAAAGCAGAAGACTTAACAGAGCTGACGTCTGTGTCCCTGGGCAACGTGCTCGTCAACAGAAACCCCTCGCGAGCATGGAGATTTAAGACGTGCATTAAAATCTATATTTTTTAAATCACAGGATTTACATTGCAGGAAAGAGAGCAGAGCCTTCAAAGCAGCAAGGAGGGAGCAAGTTCTGAGCACAGTGCTGGGGGATCTGAAGCTCGTCCTCTCTCCCTCCCTGTATGAGGTGGCGATCTGGGAACTTTCCGTGTACCCTTTCGCCACCGTTTTCCCGACTTGCCGACAGCCGTCATGACTAGATGAGCATGTCCCCCCGAGGGAGGCCCAGCGCAGCAGCCACGTGGCCCTGTCCCCTAACGCCCTCGCCCTTGCCTGGCACCGGGGAGGAACACATGCTCAGTTTGCAGGAAGAGTTCAGTTTGTTCCCAGGGAAAACAAAGGTCTTTAACCTGGAGAGAGCTTACAAGTGCTCGGTGGACCCTGACGTGGAATCAGCGGGTACTGGGATGAGCGAAAGTTCTCCGAGGTGGGTGGGCGGCTTTGCTGACCTCAGTCAAGAACAGACTCTGCAATGCGCCCTCCGAACGGGGAGCCAGGAGCAAAAAGATGCACGGTCACCTGAGGTGCAAACAATGCATTTACAGGCCGCTTCCTGCAGCCTCTAAGCTGCTTCTCTTCACTCAGGTCCCTCCAGCCCCTGGCTCGCTGGCTGGCACAGTGAGCGCTCAGCACCTGCTGAGAAAAACCAGGGACAGTCGGAGGCAGCAGAAACGTCACAGCTGCGCCTGCACAGCGCACAGTCTGGGGGCACCGGTCTGGTCCACGGCGTGTGGGTTTGCACATGTCACAGGGAGACCGGAGGACACGTCCAGGCCGGGCTCAGCTATCACGGCTCAGGCGTCCTGACGTGTCTCTGGGGCAGTGATCCAGCCGGTGTGACAATGGCCACACCCTTCTCGACACGGACTCGGCAATGGCCCGCGGTGAACGCCTGCCTGCTGATTCTAGTCTGTTCTAAGCACTTTGCTTTGATTTTGACCACAGAAGAAAAACCCATCCATTACATTTTCTGGAGGTTTCACTCCTGAAACTCCTGAAGCTGCGCGTAGGTTTAACATCTCCCGTCCCGCGTAAGAACGATTCCCTCTCCTGCTCTCTTCGTTTTAACCAGACCAGGGAAGCCTCTGCTGTCAGACATGGGCCCGATGCCTCTGGCCGCCTGGAAGTGGACGCACGCAGGAAGCAGGACACTTCTGAGAAACTGTCCTCAAACTCGGGGTCCGTTCTTGTCCATCTCCATCAACGAGCAAACGGCAGGTCTTTGCAAGCAGGTGGGTCAGACCCCAGCCGGCTCCTGACTTTCTATCCACCCTGCGGAAACAGTGTTTCCAGTCTCTGCTCAGTCACTTTCCTTCACAGTGTCTCAAGCAGAGAGAAACCGTGGCCGATCCACAGACACTTACACACAGTTTCTGAACATGCTGACCAATCACAAGAGTGAAAATCACACAGTGAAACCCGCGGGCAGTTTCAGGAGTCCCCGTGCGTGTGTGGCGGCCTGACGGCTCCTGGGGTACGAGACCCCGATGCCCGAGGCTAAAGCAACGCGGGCGCCATCCCCGCCCACCCGGGGTGCTCTGGCTGCAGGCAGACCCGGAGAAAATTCTGGCAGGTTCTGTTGGTCAGCTCTGCTTGACACTTTCCGAAGGGCTTCACGTCAGATCTGACCGGGGGGACCAGCCTGCCGTCACTGCGGGGACGGCCGGGCTCACTGTGCTCATCACACGGCAGCCACCCAGGTGCCACGGTCTCGAGCTCACGTGCCGCAGCCGCGCTGGCCCGAGGGGGCCCGCTTACTACAGTCCTCAGGGCGGAGGGAGAGGGAAAAGCACAGAAACACATTTCCATTCATTTATTTGAATAACTGCAGAAATCGTAGGACCCTCTGATTTTAGTACCTGACAAAATACTGTGCCAATAATGCATTTTTTTTAAAGGAAAATCGATGATGGCTGAAATTTATTTCTGTCCTAAGCACATCACCATTAGAACAAAAAATGTCCTGTGGCAGACATCAGCTGCTGATGATTAAAAAAATGTTTTTAATAGTTTAATTCAAATTTGCAAGGAGATAAAAACCCCACACTTCACCTGCTCTCAGTAAACCACAAGGTATCACAAAAAAAACAGAAGAAAAACTGATTCTTTCCAGACAGGTCTCCTAGCTTGCCTTGGCTGAAACAGACTGTCTCTAAACACGCAGAAAGCAAGTATTTGATGCAACATGTTTCAAAGCTTGGCTCGCAACTGAGGATGTTCTCACGGGGCCGGCAATGGGCAGCAAGGCGCGCAACTCCGGCCCCTGGGGCGCGCTCCTGGGACGCAGGGCAGGGCTGGCTGTCCGGCCGGAGCCGCAAGCGTCCGTGCAGAGCATGCGTGGACAGCCCAGCAGCACAGCAGAGGGCAGGCAGGACGGGCGTGCGCGGCCCCGCAGGACAGGCCCCCCGGGGGACAGGCGGACGGCTGCTCTGGAGACCCGGTGCCGGTGCATCGGCCGCGAGGAGGGGCCCGTCACCCCACAGCACCCGCCCGCCCACTGGGGGCTGAGTCAGCATGCCATGCGCTCCTCCGCGGAGGCCGTGGGTGGCCCGGAAAAGGCTCCGTGCGGGCTGGCCACCCGGCTACAGCCCGGCCCGGATGCCCGCTGGGTGCCACCCACGCACCGGGAGGATGTGCTCACCAGCCATCACAGGGCGAGTTTGGGAAAGAAACTCCATCTGAACACACAGTGTGTTCACGGGTCCACGTTCAGCCCGGACACGGCTGAGGGAGCAGCAGAATCGTGAAGACACGTGTCCCCACAAGAGAACAGCCCACTGTTTCAACGTCCAAAGAGTGAGGTAGAGAAGTTTACTGAACACAAAGGAAAGGGAGGGAAGGGGTGCAGCCTGCGGGTGTTACCATCAAGGTGTCAAAGCCTTCCAGGAGGGGGACGGCGGTGGGGGGACAGGGAGAGAAGGACATGCAGGTGAGACCTCAGCTGCAGGTGCCGGAGACGGCGCACAGCAAACAAGTCCAGGGCGATGTGAGGGCCCAGTCCTCCAGACTCCCCGTCACATGGACGCCAACGACATGGCCAGGGACGGGGACCCGGAGAGAGAGCAGGTGACACTCTCACCCCAGGGCTGCTGCCCTGGAGGTTAGTGTGACACAGAAGTGAGGCCAGCAGCCAGACGGCCCTGGAAGCGGTGGGTGAGGACTCACATGGGCAGCAGGGCAGCACCGGGCACTTGGGAACAGCCAGCGGACACACAGACATGAGCCTGCAGGTGGCCGGACACTGGTGGGGGTCGGACAGGAAATGCCAGAAGCATAGCTGTGCCACTGCCCCTCCCGCACCCACATATGCCGGGGCTCATAACCAGCAGGTGACCTGATTCAGAAACGGGGACTGAACGCTGAGAAGCAGAGGGACAGGAGGCCTGGCTTCGGATTTTATACAGGGTGACACAATCCAGGTGAGACGGCAGTTTTCTCTCTGCTCCTCAAGTTGCCCAGATGCTGCAAGGGCCTCTCAACCGACAGAAAACGAGCCTTACTGCCGGCGACTAAGCACAGAGGACGTCCCCCGGCAGTAACAGCCGCCCGCAGCCTCGGGAGCTGCAGGTGCTGCGGCGCCTGCGTCCTGGGAGGTGAGGGGCCCCCTCAGGGGATGGCGGCCGCTCACAGGCTCTCCTCCCCCTGCTCACAGAATTCAAGCTCTGTGCACTTGGGGCTCATTCCAGTTACCTCATCATCACTTCGACACACATCAGCACCTTTCTCATCATTCACACCGACCGAGACACACCGGCCGGAGCTGAGGTCATGAGCACCCAGTCCGGACCCAGTGGCGGGGTGGGGACATGTCAGCAGTCAGAGGCTCCCCTCCCACGTTCCGTCCTCACCGAGCGGCGTTTAAAACACACTTGCTAAGTAAACGCACACCAGGGAAGGCTCAGCGTCAAGATCTGTCCCAACAGGCCTGCTCTGCCTAATTTTACAAGTGGGCACGAAATATTCTGAAATGTGTTCGAATTATATCAGCAAATTACAGAGAGGAAAACGCCTGTAAAGGCTCCAAAGACGCCGGCACCACAGGGGATCGGGACGCGCAAATCACGCCATCCAACTGCCACACTGCTTCCCCCGGGCGCTCCGAGCGGGACTCGGATCTGAAGACGCCGAGGCCGTGCAGAAGGATGCGGGCGGCAGGAAGCCCACGACGCCCACAACCCGGCACGGCCCAGCACTCGGCGCGCGTGCGGAGACACGCACCGGAACACGGCCTTGTCCGGGTCAGAGCCATGGAAGGAACGTGCATGAGCAGCGCCAGGAGGCCGGATCGTTAACGCCCACAGCAGTGGGGCCAACAGACCCAACGGGAGACAGACGCCACGTGAGTCGAAAGCAAAGGCTGCAGAACCGAGCAGAACACGTGGGAGACTATTCTGCAAATACTATCTGCGTTCATGTCAAGGGTGGTCAAATTCACAGAAATTCACACGGAAAGAAGTGCTGAGTCCATGGCTGTGATTCCCTTTGAGGAGAAGAAGGAATGATCAAGTCTCAGCCGGGTGTGTAACGCTTTGCTATTAAACACACACACGTGTGCATTCGTGTGGGGCAAGGACGGTCCCGTCACAGGAGCAGGTGTGAGCACGGAAGCCGAGCGGGAAACCACGGACGCAGCGCTGGACGTGAGTGTGACCCACACGCTTCCGCTGTGTCGTGATGCTCTCACCGCGGACAGTGACACGCGGCACTGACGCTGCCCGAGAGGACACCTGGTCACCGACGACCAGGACGTCACACGACACGCTGGGGATGCCTGGCGACACCCAGGCTACAGGGCACCTGCGCCCTGGCCACCACACGTCTTCGCGCATCCCGAAGAGCCAAGAGGGTCTGTAATGCAGAAACCGGGGCTGCAGGCGCCGACGTCCACCCCTCGCGGGGCGGGCACACAGTCCTTCGCGGTAAACTGGGGGCGGTGGCGTCCTGTGCCTCCCTGGCTCCCCTGGGTGAGGGAGGCCGGGCGCTGCCCAGGACTCAGGGTCTCACGTGTCCTCCCCGTGGGGCTGGCGACAGCGCTCGCTGGGCTCCAGAGCAGGAGGTGACGAGTATCACTGGATCTCAGGTCACAGGAGTCCTGGAGCGCGAGGCTGGACAGCTCAGAACACACCCTCGGAAGGGCCTCCCGTGTCTGCCCTGTGCTCGCCCCGTGCTCCGCGGTGAGTGACCAAGACACCAGGAGCGCCCGCCACCTGGCCTTTCAGGAGAGGGCACCGTCAGGGAGTCACCGAGGCCCGGAGGCCGATCGGGCTCTGAAAGCGTCCATTCAAATTCCAGCGTCACTCTGGGGGTTTGGATAACCGAGGTACTTCTCTGATCGACCTGTGAGAATATGGATTTCTGTCATTAGAGAACTGCCGGGTGGGGAGGAAATGGCATCTGTCTCATCCAAGGACAAGCGACAAGTCCTCCCATGGCCACAGCTGCCCCGCGTGTGGCCACCGCCCTGAGGAGGTGTCCCGCCAAGCCGGGCTTCAGCACCTCTGTCCGTCGTCTCTCATCACGCAGCAGAGGCAGGTCGCGACGCTCAGAGCCCTGTGCCGAAGCAGCTCACTGATGTCACTGCTGCGCCCACGACGATGTGACTCCAGGCTCTGACGGGGCTTTTCCACCATGTCCTACAGCCTGTGAACCGCACGCTCGAGCACAGCGAGCAGCAGGGTGGGCGGAGGAGAGGACCCTTCTGCAGCCCCTCCTGGAGGCTGTCGGGGAGGGGACTGCCTCCGTGACGGCGAGGACGAGCACCCTGGCCACGGTCATTTCTTTAGGAATCCTGTTCTCCTCAACGACCCAGCACTAGAAGACGGGGGCCAGGGTGGGGGCGGAGAAAGAGACGCGGTGACTGTTAACGAAGAACACAGGTGGGGGCCCTGGACCCTGGCTGCTACGAGGTGGCTTTGAAGGCCTCCTCAAAAGGCCAGAAGAAGTGCCCCCGGTGGAGCAGCCATTTGGTTAATCGCCTCTGAAGGCACGCAGGCCACATAGCCCTACGTTAAGAGTCCCGGGCCCAGAGGGGACCAGTGTGAACAACTAAATGAAAAATAAATGCTTTTCCTCTCTCTTCCTGCCTGTCAACTGGCCTTCATTCCTGCCTGCACCTTTCCTTTAAATTAAAAAAAAAAAAAAGAGGTCAAAGAGGAGAACCAAGCAGTGTGACCAAGTCGCACGAAAGAGCCAGTGGGAAAAAGGGACTCGCAGCTAAACCCTCCGCGCACAGCACAGCAGCTCTGTGGCATCAGGGAGCGACAGGGCAGCTGTGAGTGTCCGAGGACGTGGCGGTGATGGGGCCTCCAGCTCCAGGGAGGCCTCAGCCTGACCCCGCACTGAGCTGTGGTCACAGGCAGACAGTCCCAGTACATCCCCCCGATCATCACATTTTTCTTGCTTGTCCTGCTCCTGTAAGGAAGGGGACCCCCTGAGGATGGTCATTCCCCTGTAATGGGCCCGAGCGGCTCGCCAGCATGTCAGGGCAGAATTTAGCAGGAACCGTTCCACAGGTGCCAGAGAGAACCTTCTGGTTAAAAGGCAGGTCTGAGAAATCGAGTAACATCATCGGAAGGCACGTTTTCCTGGGGCTGAAATTGCTTGCAAAGGGAGGTGAATTCATTCTGGTGCATTGGTCTCTCAGCATCTAGTAAGTTGTCTATTTGTTTCAAAGGCTTCAAGAGCCTGGCATAAGTCTTCCTTTTTTCCCAAGTAAAGTGAAAATCCCACCGAGGTTTTCAATGCCCCGCAACATGCTGCTTCTTGAGCAGAAGCGGCCCATTTTCAGTCTTCTGATCAAACCTCATCATGGGTGTCAGAGGCGACGTGGGCCCACCTCCCGACATGGGGGCGGGATGAGCCATCGTCTCGCCAGGGTGGGTCATGGAGCTCTGCCCCCTGCGCTCCCGCCATCGACCAGTCTCCGGGGCTTCATGCAATCCCTCCCGGTAAAAAGGAGCCACGTTTAGAAGCTGATAACTTAACTAGCCCCCAATACCTGCGAGTCCCTACGCAGACTGAATGCAGAAGTGTCCCAGGGGGCATAGTGGAAGTATTTCCAGAAAACTGCCCCAAACACAAAGGAGATTTTTTAAAGCATTAGGCTGGTGCTTCTCCTTAAGAGCAGGGTTTGCCTGCAGATGGAACATTTGAGGATCGTGAAAGCGCCAGCTCCTCGGGTCACTGTGGACTGAGACAGTCAGCCTTCAGAGCGCTCGCGCTGCGCCAGCAGTCAGGCTGCATCCGTGAAAGCGATTACTCTGTTATCATCGCCGTCAAGAGAGTTCATGCCCATTTGAGAACAAGTGGAAAATATAAAAGTGCACAGACACGGGGAAAGGAAGCCACAATCCCATCTCCCTCTTTTTATTTTAATGTATTAGTACAGAGTCGTGGCTTCAGGACTCTAAGTCCTGTGCCAATTACTGTCAACTGACAAGTGAAAGAAAGTGGGTGACAGGGCACAGAAATAAAACAAAAGCCCAGAGCTACTTTGCAGACCTCCCTCCACCCTTCTTTGCAGCTTCATCTCTGCTCTATACCCCGTGGAGTCCGCAGAAAACCTAAGATCTCAGGACTCAGTGATGATTCCAGCAGTCACACAGGACTCCGGCTAACAGGAGTGTGTGGGGACTCAAGCAGGGAAGGGGTGCTGAGGGGCCTTTTCAAGAAGAGGGAACAGAAAGGCAGGAGCTGCACTTGACTGACAGCAAGAGTAAGAGAAAGGGAGGGAAGTCTTGCCGCCCGCCCCCCCCACCCCCGCCGGCCCCCCGCCCGGAGGACAAACCTGCGGGAAGGGGCGGACTTGGCGGAGGAGCCTCTGCTTCTGCTGCTGCAGAAGCTTCATCTGTGCCAGCTGCTGCGGGGACGCCAGTGGGTGCAGGCCCGGGGGCGCCACGGCCCCCGAGCGCCGCTGCAGCAGGTTGGACAGTGCCTGCTTGGTGTTGCTGGGGACAAAGGAGCCCGCAGGGTCCAGTCGGGAGCCCCCTGCAAAGCAATCAGAGAGAAGGCGTCTGCACGCAGCGACGCACCAGGCGCGTGGTCCAGGGTCCAGAGCCCAGAGCCAGCAGCAGCGGCCCGGCAGCGCAGCTTCCACTCCTCCCCAGGCCCGGCTGGCCAATTTCTGAATCCTGTGGCCTTTACTTGCAAACAGTGCACTGCCCCCCAAGGGTATCCTGCCAAGAGTCCCAGTGGGCACAGCAGCCCCGCGAATGCAGCTTCTTTCCGCGGGCCAAATAAAATCCTGCCGCTTAGAAACTTCAAAAGTCACCGTTTTAGAGACAAAACACCTTTTCTGGCAGGCTAGAAATCACACACACGACAGTACCTCTCTGGTGCTTTTCAGAGTCGGGGAAAAACGCGTGTTGGCTTCAGATCAAACCCCAAGCCTTTACTGACCAATGGCCCGTGTCCTGAATAGTGAGGAACCGGACAACTTGCACAGAAATGCCACAAACGACACCTTCCCTCCTTTAAAACGCAACCTCTACAAGGAGAACATGTTCAAGCAGGTCACTGAATACAGAGTTTAAGAACTTAATGAACTCCTTTTACAGGAAAGGGAAGTTATTTTTAAAAACGAGACTACGGCCCACTTGAATTTTTCAAACGTTTCTGTCATCCTGTACCCGAGTCAACAAAGAACAGTTATACAATCAACGCATCTGGAGGCCTCTGTATCTACCCCCCAAGTAAATGCTACTCCGATGTGCTGTTCGCTGGCAAACCTTTCCTTGCAATTGCCTCCTGGCTGTGCAGACACCTGAGAGGTGGGCGGGGTGCAGAGCGGGGCAGGGCGCTGTCCGCATTCTGCGTCCGTCAGTGACTGTACCCCAGGGTCCTTCTCGACTTCAGGATGCTCACATCTATCAGCTCACTCACATCCAGTCTTCACAGAGAAGTGCTTTTCTCCACATTTCTTTGGCCCTGTCCTCAGACCTGAGACTTACCTATCGCCTAAAGTTCCCCACCCTGCAGACACCTTTCTAGAGTTCTAGGGGGAGAGGCTATGAGCCTCACCAGACAGTCTTCGATTCACAGACAGCGACGAGCTCGGAACGGAAAAGAGAGGCCCGCTGTGTATGTCTGCACCTGTCACTCGCTCCGCAGCCTTTCCGGGAGCCTGCTGCCAGCATCGCTCGTTTAGAGTCTCGTCTGTGGCCAAGGCCTTCTTACACTGGGGGCTCGCACCATCAGCACGTACGTGCGGAGATAAAATGGTGCATTAGAGCAGAAAGCACTCAGAGCGGAGAACAGCAGCTGCGTGACGGCTGCCCGGCTGGGAAGTCCCCAGGCAGTGGAGGTGGCAGGTTGAAAGGGAGAGCCGCAGCCTCCTAGTGCCGGGGCAGCCGGCTGGCCGTGAACTTCACGTACCTGGAGCAAGAGTTTGGTTCTGGAGGAAGAAGCCTGGCTGGGGCGGCTGCCCTAAGAGATTGTAGCCCCACAGGGCGGACGGCGGGTGGTGCGTCATCGGAGGGAGGACGGAGGAGTAATTTGGAGGCATTCGGTACATGGCGCTCTGGGGACACTCCTGAAGGGAGGAAGAAAGGAAGACTCCCTCGCACCACTCACCACACCACAGCCCACGCATTGATCGCCGTGACAGCCCCGCCTCTGGACCCGGCTGCTCTCACTGTGGCCAGCAGAGGCAGGAGCTCCTGAGTGTCCCGGCATCCAAGTGACCAAAAGTGCTTGGCTGCAGGTGGAAGCCTTTTCCGAACAGTTTGTCAAACGCCAGCAACACACTCAGAATGTGGGTACTGACCACCGGCCCCAGCGGAGATCCTCCTCGCTGCTGGCCTCCCCACGGCTTCCCCGGTGCGGGGCGCTGATTCTGGGGCCGGGGAGGGACTGATGCCAGAGGGGCCCACAGTCCTTCAGGGCACTCCCGGCCTACACAGCGGCTCGTTTCCAATTTTCCAGTCCGCCCCAAAGAGGCAGATGGACGGCCCTGCCCTTCTTCTGTACAGAAGCCGCCGCGCAGACAGGGTCCCACCCGTGTGTCTAAGGAATGAAGGAGAACTCAAGTCTCCGGCCCTTCAATCCAGCCAGCGGCAGGGGAACTGGGGGAGAGGACAGGGCTTGCTGGGGACTGCACAGAAGCACCCGTGAATTTTACAGGAAAATGCCTCCAGTTCTCTCTCAAGTGTTTTGCAGGGGAATTTATAGGGAAAGATGTTTTTACCCATGAATTCCCTAAGCTCTATCACATGGTCCTCAATTACCCATTCGCAGATTTCTGGGGTTTTCCAGAAAATATTGCAAGAAGTGAAACGACTTTAAATCATTTTCCTTTTATTCTTTTAGAGTCTGAAAAAATGGCCCATGAAGGGTGGCTAGAAGGGAAAAGAGAAGGCAAGCAAACAGTCTCCCCATGCCCACCGGCTGGGGCTGCACCCGGGGGACCCCTGACCCCTGCAGCAAGGGTCCTGCACGCGTCTCAGGGTCCACGGCACAAAACACGCATGGACCTAAGACACGCCCTGCAGGTCTGAGGCCCTGCGAGGCCCTGGGGGAGAGACCGCTGACATCGGCCACGGAAGCCTAAGCTGCACAGTGTCACAAAGGGGAAAAGTCACAAGCACGCGTGAGCGGCCAGGCCCTACCGGCCGGTCGTGTGCACTACGCCTGGGCCCGTGTCCCCTCCACGTGGGCTGCCCAGCTCCCCGCGCCCCCAGCCCGGCCCCGCTCACGTCTGCCCGGGCGCTAGCCTTGGGCCGGCGTCTCCTGCCCCTGGCCCTCCTCTCCTCATCGGCGGCCTTGCCGGGCTCGGCGGGCTCGGCCGACGTCTGCTCGGGCTCCAGCGGGCCGGGTGAGGCGGCCTCCTCGTCCTCGTCCTCCGGCGGCAGGGGCAGCGGCTCCAGGTAGTAGCTGCGGGGCCGGGGTGCGGGGTGCGTGTGGGCCAGCAGCAGCTGGTGCTGCTCCGCATAGCGGACCAGCTTGCGGTCCACGCGCACTGTCCCGAACCAGGCCCAGGACAGCGGCGCCGGGGCGCGCCGGCCCTCCAGCAGGTCCCACGGGGACACCTTCTGCTTCGTGGACACCTGCAGGCCCTGCGGGGACAGCGCGCGTCAGCACACACCTGTCCCCGGGCGGCGCCCTGTCCGCTCGACACCAGGCTCTCTGAGCGCGGGCCCCGCGGGGAACCGGGAACGCGCCTCACGTTTTAGGGAAACGCTGCAGGTGGCCAGCACGCAGACCTCAGTGAAATCCATCCCACAGGCGGCCGGCGGCTCGGCGTCGGGCCGCGGTACCAGGGCTGTGTCCATCCCAGGGCTGGCGCGCACAGCCCAGGCCGGGAAACAACCAGGAGGGACCACCACGGGGAGTGTGCAAACGCATTTCTCCCCCGCTGCCTGCCTGCTCGCCTGCCTTCCTGCTGCACCGCCCCTCGGAAAACCCTTGGGCATCAACCCATTGTTTCTTAAGAGGTGGACAAAACAGAAGCGTCAAGTTGCAGCTGGCCTCCGTCTGGGCCGGCGTCACTTGGTCCGCACGCCCGACCCTGCTGGGGACCGCCCCCCATGCCACAGCCTCTGCGGCGGCAGGAGTCACGGGCGCCAACGGCTTGCGCTTACGGTGGCTGGATTTAGAGGAGAAGGTGCCACTCTGAACGAGTGCCTGCTTTTAACCTCCTGTCGGTCAGGTTGTTTGTCCCCGGCCCGGGGCCCTCCCTCCGCCAGGCCCGTCCTCAGCACTACACACTTCACTTGCTCCTGCCACTGGGCTCAGCTGTCCTGTGGCTTAGTCTCCTAACATGTGTGCTTATGAGGCCCCCAGGCAAACGGCCTCGAGGCGTCCAGCACTCAGAGCCCAGGCCTGCTCACACGCCCCCTCCTCTCCCCCCGCAGGACCCCGCTGTGCCTCTAGGAACCTGTGCCTCTTCGCCCTGCTAGGTCCACTCATCCACGGCCACCCAAGCCCACACTGCCCACCTGCTGTCCTGGGGACCCCCCGGCCCCGGCCCTGTGTCCCCGCTTCCTCTCAGGGAGCTCGGAAGGCCGGCGGGCGCTGGGTGTCCCTGATGGCATGGAGGACCCTGCTCTCAGATCTGGGGGCGCCTGCAAACCAGGTCTCATGCCAAAGAACTTAGGACGCTGACTCGCGGCACCCATGCTCTCACCCAAACTCAGTTTCCAGTTCTGACGTCGACACGGACCTGCTCTGCTTTCAGGTCTTTAAATCTCAGCTTTTACTAACGGGCTTCGGAGAGCCGCCCCCGTGTTAATGAGATTTGCTGAGGTCTCGCCTCTTTCCACGCCGCTGCTGCTGCGGACCTCGGCCTCCTCTGACCAGGGGGCGTTGACGGGGGCCCCGGACGGAGGGGCTGTCGGCCAGCCCAGTGGGGGCGCCCGTGCCAGCGAGCAGGCGGACAGTGCGGGCACTTGCCTGCTTCTTGTCTATGGAGTCGAACCCAGCGATCTTGTTCCCCTTCGTGTCAATCAGGGAGCCCATGGGCTCGCAGGCGATGACGTCGCACGTCGGCTTGGGCAGAGGCAGCAGCTGCCGGACTCTGTCAATGCTCTCCGAGCGCTTGTCCCCCAGCTCTTTCTAAAGACAGAATCGAGCAGTCACGAGGAAGGCAGAGGGACCGGGAGGAAGTGCTTGGGGGAAGCAGCCCATTTGCAGGCAGCTGCCCGGGGAACTGGGCCTGACTCTGCTGGCACCCCAGTCCGCGCGGGGAGTGTTTCATTTCTTCTATTTCAGTAGAAAATAGATCGCAAGGAAGGACGCCCTGGTTACAGAACAAACACCACAGTGCTGAGATGACAAAAACCCAGGGCAGTGCTGGCCAGCAGAGCGGGGCCTGCAGCCGGGACGCGCCGGGCCAGTCAGCCCACCGGGGAGCGCCAGCAGCCACGGTAAGGCCTGCAGGTACCCTCTTCTTTTTCCTGTCATGTCTTGTACGGCTCTTCCACGGTGCGTGTCCATGTTGAACACGAACCAGATCTGGACCAGCATCTAAACGGTGACTGTCAGCGGCCCGAGCCGGCCCAGCAGGACTGAGCGCAAGCCCAGCACTGAGTTTCAGCTACGGGTTTGCTAACAGCCCTGCGATGCCTGGAGAAAACTGAGCGTGTCTGGCCAATCTATTTTTAGGACAGAGCTTCAAGCTTCCAGCTTTGGGGTTCTGGTAAGCAGAATTAAACCAAGAGCAAAGCAACCCCAGGCCGCGAAGGTGAATGCAACCGCAGCATCCGGCCCTGCATGGCCGGGGAAGGTGTGGGCGCCTGGCAGCCCACGGGCCGGGCCCAGGAGAGCGGCCCCAGCTCACCTTCAGCTTTTTCACCAGGTTCATGTAGGCACGCTTGTTTTCCTCGGAGCTGCCCGGAGACGCACTGGACAGGTCTGAGGCTAGCGTCCCGTTGATCAGGACGCCCAGCATGTCGAGAACGGTGGTGAACAGCTCGCTGAGGGGGAGACAGCACCATTTTGGCCCCCTGCACACTAGACCGAGAGTCGTGACGCGTGAGCACGCTGACGGGATGGGGCTCCCGGTCGGCCGACGGGCAAACCCAGCGCAGTGCGCACCTGCTGCTGTGCACGTCCACCGTGCCCGAGGTGATGGTCTGCAGTAGCAGGAGTGCCCAGTCCGTGGTCCACTGCGTGCTCCTCTGCACCGTGTCGAACATGCCCCCCACCTGGCCAGAGACACGGCAGGGCAGTCACAGGCAGGAGGCCGCCGCCGCCGCTGCGCCTCCCTGAACAGGTCCTCGAGGCTGCAGCCGCGGGCAGAGGTGCTGGCCTGCAGGTCACGTGCCCTCTTACCCGCACAGCTCTCTCCGGCCCTTCTGCCCAGGAGTTTTGTCAGAGCCAGACAACAGAGGGGTTCTCCCCACCCCGTTGTGGGCACGTTATCAGGTGAACTGGGCACCTCAAAAGTTTTCTTCTGCTCTTAATGGCTCATGAGATTCACCTTCATGATACTGCTTTATTCTAATGAAACCAGAATAGGTCACAGCTGTGTGTTCAGTGCCCCACACCTAAGTGGGTCACGCCCGGAGGGGTATGCTGTCCAGGGACAGAAGGAAAGACTCGGAGGGACGAGCAGCAAGTGGGGCTCTGCCCCTGCTTTCTCGGGGCGGTGGGGTGGGAGGCTCCACTAGAAAGCAGCCTGGATGCCACGCAGGCCTGTGCCGGCTTGTCCAGCAGGAGAAAAGTTCAAAGCCAAGGGCAGCGTGTGAGGAATGGTGAATTCCAGGGGAGCCACCTGAGGGACCGTAGTTTCCAGGGTCCACTGATGAGATGTTGGAGAGAATTCTGACTTAAATGGTGGCACGGTCAGCAGTGACACTCGGGGCGAGCACCCACTCCGACCTCCTTCAGCATAGTGGAGGGGACAGACCCGGGGCGCGGGGTGCAGGGTGCGGGGGCGGGGCAGACCGCGCCGACAGGGGGCCAGCGGGGACGACGGGCGGGCCCGAGAGCCAGCAGCCAGAGCCCACGGGAGCCGGGACTGTACAAGAGCCAGCTGGCATGGTGTGTCCCCTCACTGCCACGAGGAAGGTCTAGAACCTACCAGGTTGAGTCGGAGCTGCAATGCCTCGTGCATCATGTTTCTTGCTTTCCTGTCGTCCTGGTAACGCTCCTCTCTCCAGTTACTTAAAATCTAGGGGCGATAATCAGAGACAAGAACGAAAGCCTGTGCTCCTCGTTAAGGTGGATTTTTATTCTCATCATTAAAGAGAGCTTTTTACTGCAGCCAGAAACGAAATGCGCTGCTGAGCTACACCGACTAACGAAGCAGAGTAAAATCGGAGTCTTCCTCCTCCCGCTCACACACAGAAACCTGGTGACTTCTTGGCCCGTCTACTGCCTTCCCAGGTGGGAGAAGTAAAACCTGATCTGAAATGCCATCGGTTTAATATTAACAAAAGTAAAGCAGATCAACAATAGCTGAGAACTGGAAACCACCTGAGTGCCCAACGTCAGATGATGGATCGAGAAGATGTGGTCCATACACACGATGGACACTACACGGCCCTTAGAGGAGATGACACCCTGTCCCTTGAATCAACATGGAGGAACTAGAGGGGATGATGCTCAGTGAAACAAGTCAGAAAAAGAAAGACAAACACCAGATGACTCACTCACAGGTGGACCATGAACAGACAAGACAAAGGGACAGACAAGACAAAACAAAACCCACTGCAACATCTGCATCAGAACTGAGGTGACCTGCAGGGAATGCGGTGGGCAGGAGCACTTGGCGGCGGAGCCCCCTGGACACTGGGGAAAGACACTTGGGGATGTGGAAAACTACACATAGAAAGACAGTTTAATGTACAGAACAATTACTACAATGAAAAATTTACTTAAAAAAAGGAAAAATAAGTCAAGGGAGTTCTGAATACATTATTTCCTGGGCCTGGACGGCGACTACAGGAGAGGATTCCACTCTGCACTCGCTTGGGCCAGTACTAAGGACAAGCCAGTGTCTCGGAGGCCCGGCTGCAGGCTCTCCCCTGGACAGTGCAGGGCCCTGACGTCACGACCCTGGGCTGTCGGCTCACAAAGCGGGGCTCCTGCAGGAATCACGAATGCTGGAGTGGAAAGGCTTGCTGGGGAAAGGCACCCATGTCAGAAGACAGGGCATCTGTCGTGCTCTGGAAGGCGGTACCGACACGAACCCTCTGCAGGTAACCAGCCTCGGGCCACCTGACCCTGAGCCCAGAGGGGCAGCCCGTGTCTCCTCAAAAGCCCAGCAACAGCCGAGGTCGCCAAAGGGTGCAGGGCAGTGTCAAGCCCAAACGGCGGCGGCTGGGAGTGTGTCAACGGGACAAACCAGGACAAGGCCAGGGAATGACCGCAGTCCTATGTCCCGTGACCGGGAGGGTCTTCCTGAAGAGGTGATGTGGAGCAGAGACCTGCTGAAGGGAGGAGCCTTTCTTCCAAGCGAAAACAAAGTCGCTACATTAAAAATTGCTCAGCGAGTTTAGAAAGAGAAAATGTCGCCGCGGAAAGTGGCATGATGACGGCAGCGACCCCAAGGAGGAGGAGCGGGGCCGGCCAAACCACGGGGCCGGAGAGGACCCGGGGTGCATGCGGGCGGGGGCGCAGAGGTTACCTAACCCGGCGGCTCGCCGCCTGAGAGCAGGTCTCTCCTCCTAGGGAGGAGACGAGGACAAGTCTGATCAGCATCTAATCGAAATGTGCTGTGTCCTCATCCCTTTACTCTCAGCATCAGAAAGGACAACAAATGTGTGGCATCAGGAAAACGCTCGCCTGGCCTCAGGCCCAGCACTCTTACCTGATTCACTTGATTCTGGAGAGAAGTCAGCAGGCCTTCCCGCTGCTCATCTTGGCCCTTCAGGCAGGTGAGGACCAGCGAGAGGAAAGGCTGTTGGCTCAGGAGAGACATACTGGGGAGGAAGAGCGCAGCCCCGGTCAGAACGCACGCGGAGCCCGCAGGCGGCACACACTTCTTGTCCGGGGCGAGTCGCCCTCGTGGCTTTACCAGTGGAGAAGGGAGGTGGATGGGGATGACCAGACGGCCCCCGGAAGCCAGGGGCCTCTCAACGCCGGCTACTCTCCGCCCCAGAAGGCGGGGTCCCACCCTCTATGCCGCCGAGTGGGGAGGGTGCGGAGAAGAGAAGGTGCCTTCACACCGGCAAGTCCAATGGGAAGACAGGTCAGCGCACACGTGGACAGACACTGAGGGGTCTCTTTTCAGGGTCCAGGCGGCCGGCCTCTGTGGGTCGGCTGTGTTCCCAGCACCTCCAGCCCATCGGGGGCCGCAGCAGGTGGGGGCCCCAGCACAGCTGGCATTTTAGAGTGACCGCCTCACTTAGCTGAGCACCAGCTAACGGTCCCTCTGACCGAGGAAGAGCCACACAGGAAGCAGATGCCTGAGGTCTCAATGGCTTGTCTCCTGGCAGGCAGGGCCGAGGTGGCCAGGCGGCGTGAGGACCGGGCACGGACGCGAGGGGACGCCCGAGCAACGGTGAGGGGACACGGCAACCAGGTAAGAAAGTCCTTACGACGGCCCCGCCCCGCCACACAGACACGGTGGCCGCGCCCCTGGGGACGCGCACGCCGCCGTCCGGGGCCATGGTCTCTGCACCTGCAGAAGGGGTTTCGGTGCGCCCAAGGGCCCTGACGGCTGAGCGGCTGCAGCGTGAGCCGAGCTCACACGGGGCGCGTGGCAAACACCCACAGGTGGCAGCTATTGAGACAGTCTGGTTGCTGGACAAGCGACCCCGGCCCCGTGCAGAGCCTGCACAGACCCCAGCACTTGCCCTGCTCCCGGGGCCAGCGCCAGCCGCGCGGGTTAGGACGGGCTTTGCACTTTCTCCAGATCACGGGCAGCTTTCAGAGAGAAACATCCGAAACCCTGTCTGAGGCAGAACCTCAGCATGAACCCTGGAGCCTGTTTTGCTCTGGTCTTGAACCAGCGCCCTCGTGTCAGAGACAGCAGCCACGTGGTCAGGGTCCAGCCTGACAGAACCGAGAATGACTGCGCTGAAAAAATAAATAGCTCAGTGATGAAACGAAGGCACAGCAACGGAGAGTGGAAGGCGGGACCCAGGGGCCGTGGGCTCTCACTGCGGGGCTCCGAGGGGGACCCAAGTGAGGAGCACGGACACCTGGGCAGCAGGGGACCGAGCCTGACAATGCGTCCCTTTGTAGGGGCAGAGCCTGCCCGCAGCGCCCCGAGTCCCTTCAAGTGGACACGGCGGCTCTCGGCAGCGCCCCCGCCACACACACCTCTTCTGCTTCTGTCGGTCCCTCTCCTTCTTGGACGACGAGCCCAGGTGCTGGCCCTTCTCCAGCTCCTCCCCGGCGGCCTTCAGCACGCGGCCCTGCACGGAGGTGGGCAGTCTGGCGATGAGCGGGGCCACCAGCCACACGCCCCGGCGCTCTGAGGAGCTGCGGTCAGAAGCAAGTGTCAGCCAGGAGACGGCACCTCCGCGCCACGGTCAGCGGCAGGAGTGCCCTCGTCCCCACGCCCACGCGGGGAGGACGCCCCTTCCAGACGCAGAGGCCTGCAGCTTTCCTACGCACGTGCGTGGGAAGCATCCCCAGCGGGGGCCCTGGGGCCACAGGAGGTGAACCTGCTGCACCCGTGCTCCACACCTCTGGCTCGTGATGAGAAGCGGGCCTGCGGCCAACAGGTAACACGCGCCTGCCACAGTGGAAGCCGAGGCCTCCTGACGGCGTTCACACACCGACACCATTTCTAGGATTTCAGCGCACTGGCTATCTCAACACCAAGTGACAGGCGTCGAGTCCATCTGCTGATTGCAGGAGTCTCATGCATGGAACTGCCAGCTAGTGGCCCCGGCAGAAGACTTTGCTAAGTAGGGACGCCGCGGGAGACCGCCCACCGGGACTCGCCGGGGGTCCCCGTCTGGGCCTGCGAGCTCACCTCCCGAGACAGAGCGCGGACAGCGTCCGCCCGGCGCGCCCTCCAGGTCACTAGCTAACGGTCCCCGGTGCCAGTGAATGCGCCAGATTTTCTGCGCGCCCCCGACGCTTCCTGAGCAGGGGCTGTGCGGGCAGTCGGGGGCCGCGACCCGGGCGAGACGAGGGCCCGGAGCCCGCGTGGACACGAACCTCAGGAAGGTCCTGATTCCGCTCGGCCTGGTGCTGCCCGCGTCACTGGCCCCGAGGCCCCTGGCGGGGCTGGGGGAGGCGCTGCCGTGCAGCTCGGCCGACTGCTGGAGCACCTCGATGGTCGCCCTCGCGATATTGTCCAGCAGGCTGTTCATTTCGGCCACGGAGCCCGAGCCCTGGAGCGGTGCGAGGCAGAGGCTGCACGCGGCTCGGAAAGATGCCCGAGGAAGGCACGGACGGAGGAGGGCGCAGGCAGGGGCGAGGAGGAGCAACGCGCATTTATTCTCTGAGGGGATCGCGCGGGGCTGCCCGGCCCGGCGACACTGACCGCGGGCCCGCGATGCGCCTGGGCTGCGCTGGCCACAGGCAGCGGATGTCCCCGCGCCGCCCCGGCCGGCAGCCGGGCGTCAGCGTCTACTCACGGGCTCCTTCAGGCACTGCTTGATCATGAGCTGCAGCTCCAGCCAGGATTGCCTGAGTGTCCACTGCTCCAGATTCTGGGGACACGGGGAACGAACCCGTGAGGCGCCTGTAGGCAGTGACCCGGCAGCAGCGCCGTCGCGAGGGGGTCACCGGCCACGGTGCACAGGGGCCTCCCGGGACCAGCGGCCGCCGCGGACTCGCGGGGACAGTCGGGGGCTCAGCGCGCTGACCGGCCGCGGAGCCTCACCTGGAGGATGCGCTTGATGTGCTGCTTCTGCAGGTCGCCCCCGGCGGCACCCGCGCCCTCGCCCTGCGGGTAGCAGAGCAGCTGCAGCAACCTCTGCGCCTGCGCGTTTGACAGCACGGGGTCCAGGATCAGCTCCCGGTCGCTGCACAGCCGCTCGGGCTCCTTCAGGCAGTGCTCGCCCACCCACTCCTGCAACGACGCGGCCGTCAGGCGCCCGGGCGCCGCAGCGCCAGGCGTCTGGTGCCCGGCGCCCCGAGGCCAGTGCCCAGCGCTGTGTGTCCCGTCCCGAGCGCCGAGCGCACAGCCCCACACGGGACTGCAAAGCAGACAGGCACGTCCACTCACCAGCGCAACGGGACCATTTCCAGCGCCCTGACTTTCCTTCAACGCGCACCGCGGGGCTGAGTCGGGAGCATGGTGACCAGACCGCGCAGGCGGGAGGGACGGGGACGAGCTCAGGAAAACAAAGCCCAGCTCTGGGCGCCGCACTCTGGGTGAGTTTGCACGACCTTGGGCGCCCTCACGGAAAGATGCCGTCTGTCCGCGCCTCGTGTGTGCAGCGCCTTCCCCAGTCTCCCGGGAGAGACCCCACAGGCGCGGGAAACGCTCTGCCTGCTGTCTGTGCCGGCAGGACCAGTTCACTTACAAAGAGGCTTTGTGCGCAGCTATTTCCTACGCGAACACTCACATAAAGTGCAGCTGCTCAGTCAAGGAGTCGAACAGAATTTCAACAAAATTTCAGGCGGCCTGAGGGCCTGATGCATAACGGCCACCTGCCTTCCGGCGCGCCCGGCACTTTCAAGCTGGGTCAGCTTCTCTGCAACACGGTCTCGGAGGCTGACGCTAAGTGGGTAAGAGCTCAGACCCGGCGGGGAGCACTGAGCTGAGCCCAGACCTGTCGGGAACGAGCCTGCAGCTCCGCACTGACCATCCGTGAAGGCGCCGGGGTGTGAGAACGGGGGCAGGTGCCAGGCTCGGCGGGGGTCCGGACACCAGTCGTTTTAAGCCATGAGACAGGGTTCCAATCCCGCTCCCAGCAGGAAGGGCGCTCGCAGAACCGACGCGCCTCTGAAGGGCCTGTGACCCCGGGTTCACGCCCGTAACAGGAACGACCCGGCCACCGGGCCGCCGAGATCAGGGTGGCAAGAGCGCAGGCCCGCGTCCGTGCTCACGTGCGTCCGCAGACACTTGTCACTAGGACACTAACGTGGCACCGAGGGAAACTGCGCGCACCACTCCCCGGGGGTGAGGGTGGGGGACAAGGCGCAGGGGCAGCGGCGAGCAAACCGGCAGCGGGAACAGAGGCCCTGGCAGCCGCCCGCCGCAGCGGCCCTGAAAGCAGCTGCACGCTGCAGGCTACGGCAGGTTACACCTGGACGTACCTGCTGGCAGATGGCCCTCAGCACGTATCTCGCGTACTCCCGCAAGTTGGCGGTCTCTATGGGCACCGTCTTCCCGCAGGGCTTGGAGTAGTGGGAGGTGGCCCAGCCGTCGTCAGCACCGCTGTCACGCCGGAAGCCCTGCATGGCGAAGTCCTCGCTCTTCAAGGCACTGACGCTGCTGCTGCCAATTTTGGCATCTCCTAAGTCACAGAAGCACACAATTCACGAGAGCGTCAGGGGCTTGAAGAGGCGGTGGGCACGCCCCTGGGGACCCAGAGGCCCAGGCGGCACTTTCTGGCCAGATGTCCGGCCTCGGAGACCGGGGAGAGGACACGCCCGGGACTCAGAGGGGTTGCCTGACAGGGAAAGCGAGTGCCAGCCTCACTGCTCAGCTTGTCTGCAGAATTAAAGACGCTCTCTCCAAAGTGGCAAAGGCCACGCGCCGCACCAGCACCCGTGGCACGGGCCTCACCGGGAGCGGACGGGGCAGACAGGTCCATGCGACTTGGAGACAAGGAGGAAACGGTGCTTGCCTGCGAGTCTCCTCTGCGCCCCTTCTCTCGCCATGACCCTCTCTACCCCCATAGATCAAGGGGAAGCGCTGTCTCATGCATCTCACGGTCCCTTCCTGACCAGAAGGGACGGAGGGGTGACGTGTGTCCTCCCCGCTCCACTCTGAGAATCAGAGCACCTGACTCACCAACCTCTCACTCGGTGAAACCATCTTGGGAAAGTTCTCCTGACAGGGTTCTGGGGGGAACGGAGCAAGTTGCAGGGAATGGAAAACCTCCAACCGTGGAAAACAACTCTCCTGTTTCAAACACGAGAGATGACACTTTGGTGACAAGAGCTGAATAACATCGGAGCTCCAGACAAGCGCCCACGGGACCGCGAGCTGGAAGGGGAAACGTCCCAGAGGCTGCCCAAGATGGGACCCAGGGCCTTTCGAGCCCACAGGTCGGCAGAGAAGCCCTGACCAGCCGCACGGCTGTGAAAAACCGCTGGGGCCTGGTGGGTGTGCACGAGTAATGGGGGTGTCCTCAGTGACACCCGCCAGGTCGCCAGTGCCGCCACACACAGCCACGCCCACTCTAGGACACGTGGACAGGAGCGGCTCGGCCCCCAGGCCCTCGCGAGCGGAGTGCGCAGGCGCTGAGAGGAAACCGGACCTACGTGCGCAAGCCCTCGGGAGGATTCTCCCAACCTTCCACACGAACCCTCGCCGCAGCCGGGTCACGCTCCCTAAGATGGGCATGTAGGTATCCGGGGATCCTCAACACCCTCCGGACTCTGCCTCTCGGCACGTCCGTCCTGGCCGCAGGGATGCAGCCTGCTGGTCGAGGCCAGAAGAGGGCACGATGCTGGAACAGGCAGCACATTCGCGATTCCCTAATCACACAACCCTTCGCGCCGCACAGGTGACGCCTGAGGGGCCGGTCCCGCAGGAGCGGGCAGGAGTGGGGCGGTCCCGCTCGGGACAGTGCAAACCGCGGGACTAGGACGACCCAGGTGCGAGAACTCAACAGGCCTGACATCGAACGCCGGCTGGTCCATAGCTCAGTAAAGCTGCCACCGGATCAGAAACCCGGAGGGGCTGGACGAACGTGTTCGGGGCACAGGGAAGCAAACACCACGTTCAAACGGCTTCTCTGGGGCTGCTCGCAGAGTACAGCCTGAAGTGTCAGCCCCACCAGGTGACGGGGCCCACGCCCACCACCACGTGTGCGCTTGCCGGCTGCGGCCATAGCCGCCCTGCGGGACTGAGGGCCTATCCCTGTCGGGACGAGAGCTCCCGCCGCCTAAGGCCACCAGGACCGGGTTGTGCATCCACGCTCGAGTGGGCGAGGGCACCCCGAGTCCAGCGGGACTTGGACCTGGGGAAGGAAAGCCGACCCGTCTTCCAGAACAAGCGGAACATGCTGGGGTTGGCATGAAATCGGGGTGACGGCGAGGACGAGAGCGGGCGGGCCTCCCGACGACACCCAGGTCACCTTACCCAGCATCATGATGGCCTTCAAGACAGCAAACACGGCTCCCACTTCAATGCTGCTGTGGGCAGCGGCCAGCAGGTGTCTGTCACAAGATGACCTTATTCCGGGGAAAGGCTTGCCTGCGGAGACAGCACCGGCCATGAGGAGTGGACTCGCAAGCGCGTCCTCTGCCCCCATGACCTGCGGGGGTCCCTGACCCTGTAGCTAGCTTCCATGAAAGCTCCGGCCCGTCAGACATCGCCGATGCACCGTCTGTCACTGTGCAAACCGTGTCTGCTCCTTCAGGGAGCCCTCGCGAAACCCCACTGTCCTGCAATGCAGAACACCCACACGTCCCAAGGGTGCAGCCCTTACACGACCTATCTGTGCCCGTGAGTTCTCACCGCCCTCCCCCGCCTCAGCATGAACTACTGCAGGCCCCTGGCACCGGGCCGCCCTGGGCTCCGGAGCGCCCCCCACCTGCCAGCTCCCGGGAGCCCCCCAAGGCCTGCCCGCCTCACAGCAGGTCGGCTCACCGGTTGCCTGGGGCAGAAAGCAGGCCTGGGGGGCCCGGAAGAGGTGCAGCAGGAGGCGGCAGGTCATCCTGGCCCCGGGCTCAGCGTCCGCGTCCCCGCAAGCTAGGAGAGAGGGGAGCAGGTCTCTGACCCGTCCGGGCCGTGTCCTCGGGCTCTGCCAGCGAGGTCCTGGGCGGTTCTCAGTGAGCGCCGCTGTGGGGCGAAGGCGGGCTGCTGGCGCTGACCCCGGAGCAGGTGCGTCCCAAGGAGGCGCGCCCAAGGCGACGGGTGCCCAGGGGGCGGGGTGCATCCGAGGAGGTGCGCCCCAGGGGGAAGGGTGCACCCAGGGGCCAGGCACTGCCCGGCTTCCCCCGAGGCCCCGCGCGCCGCCTGGAACCGCAGACACGCCCCGCCCCCGCCCGGCTGCGCATGCGCCCTGGCCCGCGTCGGCCCCTTACCTGCCGCGAGCAGGGAGGGCAGCGCTACGTGCTGAACGACGTCCTCCAGGGAGAAACACTGTCGTGCTATCAGAATAGCAATGAAAGTAGCTAATGAATCATGGAATGAAAGGTCACTCACCTTCAAGAAAAACATTGACAGGTTTTAATACCTCACCCCGCTCAGGAACAGCCGAGACTAACGCCTAAGAGGACACTGCGCCACACGACTCACGTCCACACGCACCCGCAGGAGGGGAGGCCCGCTGGGGGTCCAAGGACCCCCTCGACGGGGGCCCCACGGCCAGCTCGAGACACCGCCCGGCCCGGGGACGCGGGACGGCGACACCCAGGTGGGCGCCGAGGCGCCTCTGGGCGGAGGAGGGAGGCGAGCTGTCGCTTTGGGGAGACAGGCAGCGGGGAAGCAGGAGGCTCCCCTGACGGACACGTCACCCCACGACGTCCTGAGTTTGCTCTGGGACAGATAATGACTCTTTAAAAGCAACGGTTCAGATTTCCGACCGGTTCCTAAGTGAGGGCGACGGCAGCGTGTGAGGGGAGGAGGGGGAGGAAGACTCGTTCAGAGGGACGTCACTGCCTGTCACAAGCCCACCAACTCCGGCAGGACACGGGGGCGCCCAGAGCAGCTGTCACACAGCAGCTTCCCCAGCTGGGCCGCGTGCAGGGAACAGGGCTGGCGCCTCGCAGACGCCTCGCCTGACAGCACGAGGCCCTGGACAGGACTCACAGCGGGGCCAGAGCCCCGACGTGCAGGGCTACGGTCAGGGAGAAACCCCTCTTCCCCAGTGGAGAAGCCAGCAGAGACAGGAGTCTGCGCACGTGTGTATAAATGCGAACAGGGGCCCAGGGTCTGGAGAGGGGGCCCTGTACCCAGGCCGGAGAGATCACAGCGAGGGAGCAAGCCTTTGACAGGAGGCAGCCTTAAAATGCAAACGGTGCTTCTCTGCGTGGGAGACACGGGACAGGCAGAACCGGTGGATTTTTCAGACATTCACGGCTCAGGGGACAACCATCACCGACGGGGGCTCGTCACCGCCTCCCCGGCCCCGTCGGGCTGAACTGCTTTGGTTCAGTCATGGGAGAAGTCACAGGGCACAGAACTGATGTCAGAAATCTCAGCCAACAAACTCAGACAGCCTGGGCCTCACTGCTCCAGCTGAGCCTCCCACTCTGTGTGCTTCTATTTTTCCACACATCCCAGGCCCGAAAACCACACTTTGGTTGTATGGCTTTCCAACACACAGAGTCAAGATCAATCGTTACCACATTTCGGTCAAGGGTCGAGTTGATGGAAAAAGTTACTCACTAAGCACTGAGCTGCCCCAGGCGTCTAGGCGAGAGGAAAACTTACGTCGACGGTGCAGAGGACATCGTTAAAGCCCCACACATGGTTGGCGGAGCAGCACAGCGCCTTCAGGACGCCCAGCCACTCGGAGCTGAGCGGCGTGCAGCAGGCAGTGAGCTCCGACGAAAGGTTGGCTATGTCGTTAATCCTGCAAGGAGGAGAGACGCCAGGAGCACCGGCGGCCTCCGACACACGCCCGGGCCCGGGCCCCAGCCCCAGCCCTGGCAGATGCTCCACCCCCGGCACCACCCCTGCCACATACCCCGCCCCCAGCACCGCCATGCACCCAGCGCACCACGCCCCCCGCACGTTTACCGTCCCACCACAGCCCCTCTCAGCCCCGTACCCACCACA
>RJWH01008740.1:0-27993 GCA_004363575.1 Solenodon paradoxus
CACCTCCGCCGCAGGACGGGGCTGGAGCAGCAGCCGTCCCGCCCCACGTGCGCCCGGGGAAGGACCCGGTCGCGCCCGGGACAGCACCCGGACGCCAGCGAGCAGACCAGGTGACTGTCGCTCCCTCCTGTCTCCCTGCCGGTCTGCTCGCCTCTGTCCCCGCCGCACCGTCCTTCGGACCAAGCTGCTCGAACACCTGCGCGGTGCCTGGAGTCTTAGCCCAGAGGCCGGACGATGGACCGCGGGCGTCTCCTGACACGTTCCGGCAGCCGCGAAGGCTGACGCGGAGGGACCGGCGCCCGTCTGCCGAGTCCTTGGCGAGGGCGGCAGCACTGACCCGGCAGAGGGGACTCGCCTGCTCATCCCAAGAACCTGGAGTCAGATGGCGTCTTCCTTCTCCCTGCTCCCCGGGCAGGACGCGGCGGCTCACGGGGGAAACGTCCTGCCAAGCGTCTACGCGGAGCAGCGGGGGGCGGGCCTGTGAACCCCGACGCCCCGCTTCTCCCGTGTGGCCCGAACCACGGCCTGGGGCCTCCGTCCCGCTCTGGGCGCCGTCTGGGTGGCCCCCACACACTCACTCTTCCTCTGCAGACTGGAGCGCCCTTGAGGTGGGAGCGGTGACAGGAACGGAGGTTAGACTTGGGCACATCTGTAGGCAGAGTGGGGGGTGATGACACGCGGCAGGTGGTCACTCACTGACCGTCCCGACGTCCTTGTGGGCAGAAGAGTTTGGTCTCGTTAGTGTGGTGGCAGCTACATGAATCAGCACAGGGGATGCGATTACACAGAAGTATACACACACACACACTCACACACACACTCACACACCACACACACACTCACACTCACACCCACACACTCACACATTCACACGCTCACACTCACACCCACACATTCACACTCTCACACCCACACCCACAACCTCACACACTCACACATTCACACTCACACACTCACACCCACATACACACTCAACTCACACACTGACACGCACTCACACCCACACACTCACACTCTCACACTCACACACTCTCACCCCCGGGAAACTGGGGAAGTCCGGATCATGTCTCGGGTCATCAAGAGTCCATATCTATGGCAGTGTCCTCCAGCCAGCTGCTATCTTTGGGGAAACTGAGTCAAGGGTTCTCGGGGTTTGTGTTTTCATACAGATGGGAATCTACACGACCTCGAGGCGAAGTGTCGTTTACTGTATGGCTGACAGTCCTGCGGCCCTAATGGCAATTCCTCTCCCGCCGTGAGACACATGAAGCGACCACGTTCTGCTGACCTTCACCACAGAGTAAGATATGAAAACAGGCTTCCTGAGCAGACGTACCGCCCGCCCTGGCCGCTCTTTTCCACTTCGTGAAACCTGGTGAAAAGTGTGAAACGGGGCCCAGACAGCGTTTCCTCTGACGGAGGGACGGTGCCAGGCAGAGAAATCCCTCAACAGCGCAGCAGCACTTCGTTAGCTGGGCCCGGCCAGGCGTCTGTCTTTCCTTTTCTCTGTGTGGCTGTTGTCAAAGACAGAATTAAAATGAAGTCATTGCCCAGTGATTTCAAAACCATACAGAATTCAGTCCCACTTCTCAGTGTAGACCCAGAGGGTAAAACAGCTCCAGTCGGGACAACGGTCCGCACCCGTGTTCGGAGCAGCGCCTTCCCGACGGCGATGACCCCAAGACGGCCTCCGTGCCCATCGGCAGCACCGGACGGAGAAGCTGAGGTCTGGGCTCTGAGTGGGACTCTATGCAGCTGGGAAAAATAAAGAGGAAGCTGTGTCCTTTGCACTCTCTGGATGGACCCGGAAGAGATCTTGTTAAGGGAAATCAGCCAGAGAGAAAAAGCAAATACTGGATGGCGTTACTTGCATGTGGACGATAAAGAAACAAAACAGGAACAGACAAATCACAACATAATTCACGGGACTAAGGACCGAGGCTCCCAGGGGGTCAGAGGAAGGGACAGAAGGAGGAACGAGGTCAAGGTGAGGACACCGGACCCTGGTGGTGGGTGTTTCTGAGATACTCAGAGACTGAGATGGGACTTCAGATCCTACAATGACTATATCAATGTGAACAAAAGATATGAAAGTATTACTAAAACATTCATAACTCGAGTAAGGTATCTGTCTCTAAAAATGGTATAATATGTGCCTCATCTTTGATTTGAGTAGGGCGGGGCCAGTAGCTTTCAAACACATGGGTTTAAAACTCTGATTTGCACAGTCGGAGGCATCAAGGCGACAGGAATTTCTCAGCTCCTTTCTCCTCCGACTGACTGTCTCCCGCATCCCACAGCTGCGCTCCCCGAGGCTCCGGTCCAGCCGCCAAGCTGCTCCTGGGAGGACACAGCACACCCCACGGGGTCCACCCTACTGGCTGCCACGGGACAGCTTTTTAAAACAATCTGTCTCCTGTGAACAATGGTGCCGGGGACATAGGCCTCCACCCGGGTCCGGAGCCAAGTCCTCCACGGCCTGAAGCGGCAGGAGGAACTCAGGGTGGGTCTGCGGCATTCGGGGCACCTCCCGTCCAGGCCGGTGCCCGGGGCATCTCCCCAGATGAGCAGTCATTCCCTGGAGCCGTGGCCACGGGCAGTGAAGCGTCATCCGTGACAGAGCTGATCTCCTCCCGTCCCGCAGCCACTCTCTGTCCGTGAGCTCAGTGGCTGTGATTCGCAGGCCTCCCTGCTCTGACCGCATCCACACCTGGGGTCTGCTCGGCAGATGCGCTGACGGCCAGGTCCCGTCCAGCTGCGGGGTGGGCGGCACGTGGCCTGTCACTGGGGGCTGCCCCGGGCTCGCTCACCTTGTCCCTGGTATGGCGACCCGTGTGTCAGAGGCGGCCTCGGCCTGTCCCGCATGCTGGTGCCCCTCCTCCTTCCTCTTTGCCCCAGACTCCCGGCAGCAAAGCGCTCAGCAGGGACGTGTCTGCAGTTCCTGCTTGTTCCAGAAGCTGAAGACGCAGCCACGAGTCAGCCAGTGCCCGGGTTTTGATGCTGTGTCTGGAGAAGAGCAAGCAGAATCATCTGTCTGCACCCCTTCCAACGAGAAAATGCCAGCCAGCGGACCTCCGCACGTCGCCGGGTCTCAGCGGTCACCGAGAGCCTTACTCTCCCACTCTGGACACCTGTCGGGGGCCGTCGCCCACAGGAGAAGGTCTTAGGGCCACAACGCTGTCAGAAACGATGCAGCGCCCGGGTGGGAGGGGCGGCAGGGCCTGCTGAGCTGGAGGGACAGCGAGGAGGCTCGGGCGGCCCGGCTCCGCAGCCCCTGCCAGGAAACCGTAACCAGCTGCTGACCCACAGGGGCTACAGCTGATGGGGGTCGCTCAGCCCAGAGGAGGGGAAGGAACCCACACTGCAGCGAGTGGCTTCATGACTGAGGGTCCCAGTGGGTTTGCGCCCCTGCGTCCCCTGTCACTTCATTCTCAACCGGGCTCCCTGGGACCAGGGGGCGCTCCCCTGGGAGAGGAAAATATGGAGAGAGAATGGAAAACAATCTTCCCATCAAAATGAGCTCAAAAAGTAAAATTCCGGTGCGCCCTGGTGGAGCAGCAATTGGGTCAGTCGCCTCCGAAGGAGCACAGGCCACACACGCCTGGGTCCGAGTCCCAGGTCCAGGGGGAAACATGCAGTATGAACTGCTAAATAAAAATAAAATAAAATAAAATGCGTCTTCCTTCTCTCTCTCCCTGCCTGCCTGTTCGCCTTCACTCCTGTCTGCACCTTTCCTTAAAAATGAAAAAGAAAAAGAAAAGTAAATTCCACAGTGTACAAAATATTATAATTGAAAGAATAAAGAAATTAAGGATTGGGGTAAGCAATCACTCTGGATGAAATGCAAAGAACCACTGGAAAAATTAAAACCAGTGTGGTTTAGACTTTAAGCAGATTTTGCAGAGATAAAGAATAATAGTTCGAAGGATATCAAGACTGTAATCAACAAAAGCAGTATAGTAAGAAAAAGGAAAGCGTAAAAACCCTGGAAATAAATATATGTACGTATATATATATGTATATGTATATATATATATATAAAAGAAAGGCAGACAGGATTAACTAAAGATTAAACATTGCAGTAGAAGAGGAAAGAGAAATGTTTTAGGTTTTCAGAGAAAAAGTTAAACTATTAGGACGAGCAGTGAGAGAGAGTCAGCCTTGGGGCAGACACTGAAGAAACTCTCTGGGTTAGCAGCTGGGAAGGAGAGCAGCTCTGGAAAGTTTCCAAATGTGTTCACTGGGCGTTTCTAAAGAGTCGGAGAAATCACTAAGAAGCAGCAGTTAAATATAGTTTAGGGAAACAGCTTAAAAAATGAACAAGCAAACAGATAAAATGCTTCCTCCTCCTCTCTCCTCCTCCCTGCCTGCCCGCTTCCTCTTTTTGTCTTTAAGGAGAGTTTAACACACTGCAGCCCTGAAAAGAACCCCGTTTCCTACTGCAATGCCGCGCAGTGCAGACCGGGATGTTTTAAGAAGCGGACTTACTGTTTCCAGGGAGAAGTTTCCTCCAAACATGACTTCTGTCCATCAAAACATGGGAGCGTGGAGGGTGTTGATGAAACAGAACCGTCTACTGAGAGAACTCACCTTGGTCACACATGCTTCCACCGTGTCACTGAAACACAGTGATGTCACTGAAACACAGTGATGTCACCCACAAAACCCTTGCAACCTCCTCAGATGCCTCTGACGTCATCACGGGACTCTGGATCTCTGAGCGTCGCCGCGTCTCGCCGGGTCTTTGGGACCCAGCTCTGTGATGATGACGTGACCCTCGAGGGTCTCACCCACATGCACGAGGCAGCGCCACTTCCGTGGTCACTCCTCTTCTGGCTTCTTTCCTGCCTTTTCATTCAGCAGCCACCACGGCTTTCGATGGTGACCTGCAGACACGAGGCCCATCCCCGGGAGTGCGCACTGAAGTCACCCCTGCTTTGCCTTCTTCTCCGCTAATTTCAGCAGCAGAGCTTTGTAAGCACTGAAACTAGCATTCGCTGTGGAAAGAAAACTGCGGTGTGGCTTCTGGGAGGAATGCTACCCTAGGCAGTGTTTTGTGGTTTATGAAAGTGGTTCCTAGCGTGGGAGACCTGGAGGATCTCTTGTGCTCCTAGTCCCTTTGCTGGCATTTTTGAAGAAAAGGTACCTTAGCCAGAGGTCCTACGGCACTTTTATTGACCGCTGACTGCGTCTGAAGGGTTGGTGCCGGGATGGGGCGTGAGCAGGAGCATGGCCTCGTCTCCTGGGGTCCACCTTCCGGGAGGCTGATGCAGACAGTAAGCAAACAAGTAAGAAGACCAGCAGTGCTGACTATTGTGTAGGACACTGGACATCATTTCAAGAAATTGGGTGTATAAGTTTTCCAAAGAATCTGAGTATCAGACTGGGAACCAGGGAGCTCTCAAGTCTTATTGATAGAACGACCTGGTCGAGAATTCCCACAGCCCAGTCTGCATCCGACGATTCACCTTTGCACCCTTCGGCGCTTGGTTTAGAAATGTTTGGCGTCACGTGAAAAATGCGTGATAAAGAAGGCGATTATCATCTAGAAAAAGTAAGGAGAAGAAAACTGTGGACAATTAAAAGTAAAGAAAACTAAAGCAAAACCTCTCTGACTCACCCACAGAAGGAAAGACGTACTTTTCTTTTCACGAGTCACGATCATGCTTAGAGGATCAGGCCACGGGGCCTTGCCTGGTGGGGTTTGTGATTCAGATGCTCCCGGCACACTTTTGGCTGCTTTTCTTCCCCCTCCCTCCCTCTGACCTCCCTTCCGTTCACACCTTCTTCTCCAATTTCCATCTCTTCTAATATAAGCATGTTGCTTACACAATCTCGAAAAGAAAACCCACATTACTTTAATTTGGAACTACTGGATTTCACTTAATACTCCATTTTCCTTTTCCTTTTTCATTTGAAGTGATAATTTAAACCTTAACTCTGAACTTCTTATAAATACATTCCAATGTTTTAATGCAAATGATATGAGATAGTATAATATATAGAACGTGCTTCCCTTAAATGTCTGCGGGTTGAAAGTGCGTCTATCCGCAGACATGTCTGTGGCTGGTAAAGCATATTATTCCATCGATACTTTCCCTTGAGTGAAGCCTGTATCTCTTCCACCAGGTACTGTCTCCTGGTCTGTTTTACTTGATCAGGTGGGTGGATGTTGAATCGCCGATGTTGTGAGATAATTCCTGAGTCTTGGAAAGAGAGACTCCCTCCTTCCTGAACCTCACTGAAGGTAGCAAACGTATACAATTCTTGATTTTTATTTCTCTCAAGCATCTGAAAAAACACAACAGAAAAAACTACTAGATAGTGATACATAATCATCCCAGATACAAAACTCTCTGCTTCGTCTTCTTGTGCTGGGCCTCCTGCTTCAGAGAAGAGAGACCTCGGCGACGCCCGCGCTCCAGAGGTCAGAGTGGTCGGGCCTGGACGATTTTAGCTGATACTGACTTGTGAACGTCTCATTTCCTCTCAGAGTCACAGTATCGAAGGCCCTAAAACTGCCATTTCCCCCGCCGAAACGCCCTCTGTGACTGAGTCTTGGCTCTAATTGCACATGTCTCGGTGCCTGGTAACCGCCCCCACGTCCGCCTTTCACCAGCCGCCCAAGGGCATTTGAAAGTTTCTCCCAACACTCGCAGTGCAACTTAATTTAGCATCAAACGCCCTTCCTAAAAGTGTCTCAAGTTAAAAAGGTGAACTAGACATTGCTCACCTTTCTTTCAGCTCCAGCAGTTCATGATTCAGTCAAATAAAACCGCTGAGGTCTCGGGTGGGTTCGCCCATCAGACCGGTCAGGTTACACCATCCCAGCAAACCCCGACGGGGCCGTGACTCAGAGGCTCGTGTGGAAAAGCAGGTTTAAAGAACAGCTTAGGTCTGGGTGGGCCTTGAAGGCATTTCTCTCGCGCTCACACGCACGCACACACATGCACACGAGCACGCACGTGAACACACATGCGTGGACACACGCACTCAGCGCGGGGACCCAGGACTCGTGCGGCCGCGCCTGCCCCCAGGGGCCCTTCTGTTCTCAGAGCTGCGCACGTTCACGGAGGTTCACAGAACGTTGTCTGCTCCCCCAGCAGCGTCTCCAGCGCCTTCCGCCGGGAGAGCGTGTCTCTGTGTTGGCAGGTGTCCCGAGCCCTGTCTGCCCTCGTGTCCAAGTCTCGTCCTGATGTCCACAGACACTTTCGGCCCCTCGGGACACCACTTCGCTGCCGTGTGCCCACCCGTGTCCCCATCTGTGTGACAGACACGGTGGCCAGCTCGGGTGGTTCCCCTTCCTGTCGGGGCTGCCGGCTCTGCGCTGAGTGTCAGGGTCAGGCCCAGCAGGCAGAAGAGCCCTTGAATTTCCATCTTCCGACCACGGCGACCTAATTCCTGGGAGATGCGCTGCCTCCACGTGGTCCCCGGTCTGGGCGGGTCTTCCACTCGGGACACTGTCCCTGCCCGTCCCCCACGAGCACTCACAGCCCCAGGGGCTGAGCACAGAGAAAGGGGGGCAGCTGACGGCCGCGGTGACGCGGTGAGCAGGCCCATCCTCTTCTGGAGGCCGGCGTGACCCTCAGGTCCCAATTTGGATGGACACAGGAGAGCATAAGAGTCAAAATCTCATGCTCATAAATGGCACGTGTGTGTATGCACACGTGTGCTGGTGTGCATCGATGTGCGTGCGTGTCTGTGTGCACGTGTGTTTGCATCTGTGTGTCTGTGTAAGCAGGCGTGTGTCTGATAGTGTGTGTGCATCTCTGGCGGGGGGGGCTCCACCAGTCTGCTCGGAGTGGACTTGGCGCGTGTAAAGCGGTACTGATTACACGTCTCTTCTTGCCACTAAGGGAGGAAACTGGGACCAGAGAGAAGATGTGCCAGCTGGTCCCGGAGCCCGTGCCGGCGGCTGCGACCCAGGACACCAGGCAGCAGGGCGCTGGGCACAGCAGAAGCCGGAGGGTGGCCCCCAGTCACGGCCAGAGAAAGCAGAGAGCAGCCTCTCTCCTAGGGGTCGGAAGGCCCCAGGGCGCCTCTGAGGCCGGGCTGGGGGCCCAGGGCTCCCCCTGTGACGGGGCTGCCTCTGGGCCACCCTTCTTGGGAAGCGTTTGGAATCCAGAGCCTCAAACACCGAGATGAAAGCCTCATGTATGTGGAAACACAACGCCGAATGGAAAAGTCCTGAATCAACCTCCTCAGCAGAAGCTGTAGAGAAAAGCAGCCCCTTCTGACATCCCCTGGCTCGGGGACTTGAAGTATAAGACACGAGACAGGACGCACACTTCATCAGCAGCAAACGAACGCAGCTTCCTCTGGCGCATCCGGGCAGGAAAATGACGCTGCTGAGTGACGGTCAGTTGCAGTCCCCATGCTTGGCCCAGCAGTGCTTGGCCCAGCGGTCTCGGTCACATGTAGCGGCCTTCAGAAGGCCCCGGGGGCGCAAACAGCAAAGGTGCACAAGTATTTGCATGACTGCGCTGGATTCCTTTGCATAACAAACAGAAACACAGTCTTTCCAGGTGTGTCTGGAAAACAGCGCCCAGAAAGGGGCCCGAATTCCTGGGACGCAACCGAGGGCTCTGGCGCCACCTGGCGGTCGCCGCCTGTCATGGCAGGTCGAGCTTAGTCCTTCGGGAAGCTAACCCTTCCGCAGAGACAGCCTGAGTTTTTCTAGCGTAAGTGCCAAGCAGAAATATCTGTGCATTGGAAAGTAAGCCAGTAACCACGGGGCAACGGTCTTGGTCTTCCTGGGTGTGGGCACTGGCAGGCGGGACCTGCGAGTCTGCTCAGGAGGCTCCGGGAAACCCAGGTGAAGGCAGGCAGTGCCGTGTGCAGGCCACAGACTGAGCAGCGGGCAGAGCTGGGCTTGGACGTCAGATGCTTTGAAACGGCCGCCTTTGAAGAAATACCCCCGAGGCATGCGGTTAAGTACTTTCTATTTGTTAGACATCACGTTGACATTAGGGAAACGTCTCTTTTTCGATGGTGTTCACGGTGCACCTCCGTCCATAGGAACAAGGACTGGGGACTCTGAGCTGGCGAGGCTGGGTGTGTCCGAGTTAAGCATTATGTGTTAGGACTGTGTCCTAAGAGAAATGCTGCCCCTCCGTCCAGCACGGCACCCTGGCGGCCTGGGCTCTGAGGATGGAGAGAAGGCAGGTGTGTCCTGTGCAGCCCTGCGCTGGCCCGGAGAGAACAGTCTGACCAGTCGGTGCCCTTCACACGGAAGCACGTTCTAGCACGAGCCGGTCAGGACTGAGGGGCCCGGGGCCCTCCGGTGGCAGAGGACGGACTGGCCCTGGTTCCTGGCCTGCGGCTCAGCCTTCGCCCCCGAGACCTTGTGTCCTGCAGTCTGTCCCTGGAGATTCCTTCTCTCCTCTCTGCTCTGCCGCCTCCCCCAGGTTTGGTCCCCTTTCCTGGCGCCCAGGTGGCATCTCCTGGTTCCCCGCGTGGGACAGGGCTCACGGCCGCCCACAGGAGCCACGGGCTGGTCTTCCCTGTGCTGGTGTCGTGTCCCCGTCGCAGGTTCCTCCCAACCCGTGTTCTGTGGGAGGCCTGCCGTGGGCACAGCCCGTCCTGCAGCCCTGCCCTCGCTGCTGCTCTGCCTCCAGCCCTCACCCGAAGGCAGCGGCCGGAAGGGAATCCACTCTGCGCTCCGCTTCTGCTTGGCTCGCGGGAAGGAAGTGGCTGTTGTGCTCCCCTGTCACCACGCAGCCAGGCAGCTGAGCTCCCGCCCGCATGGCCAGGAGAGGAGGACTGTGGGCACAGGGCTCCCGCCGGGACGCCTCCCAGTCAGCTGCCCTGCTTCCTCCTGCCTGGCTGGGAGGGGACAGAGGTCTGTGTGGTCCCGTCTGTGAGGACATTTGTCCCATTCAGGCCCCGGCTCCTATGACCGCCATTTGGGGACAATTCTGCTAAATCATTTTGGACGGATGGATGCACCTCAGTGGCACAGGCACAGCGCCTGTCCCCTTCAGCTGACCGTCGGAGCTCAGCGTTACCCAGGACGCTGTGTCCACCCTGCCAAGGCCACAGATCACAAGTTCCTCTGTCCCTGCCTCCTCTTTCTCCATGTGAGAAGCATGAGGTCGGCCTCCATGTGCGGCACACGGGTGTGTGCGTGTGCACACGCCCCTCGGCCACAGGGGCCGGACAGGCACGCAGCGGCACTGGGCCATCTCGGTCACTACCCTCCTGTGGGGCAGCAAGGAGACCCCCACCCCGTGCGCTCTCCCAGGGCACAGCATCATCCCACAGGGCCGATGGGTCCGTGGAGACAGAGACACTCAGCAACACAGGACGGGGGTCTGCAGGGTGGGAGGCGGGTGCATCCTGCACTGGGGCCAGGCCAGCGGCTGGGGTGTCACGGAGAGTGAGGACGGGCAGGGACGCATCGGACCAGAGGCCTCATGGTTCTGCGGGAGGCCGGGCTCCGGACGGAAAGGTCGTTTCTGGAGATAACCCTCAGCTGGAGCCTGCCCCGCTCTTCGTTCTTCTAGCTTAGAGGCCCTCATCACCCAGCTGGAAATGGTCACATGCCGGTGAGGGGTCTGAGGACGCTGCCCTGAGCTCAGGGGCCGCTGCTGCACTTCCACCTCCGACCAGGAGAGGGGAGCAGGCAGACGGCTGATGGGACTGGACGGACCACCGAGACGGAGTCAAGGACGGGTCCCATGGCTGATGCCTCGCATGGGGCTCCGAGTGTGACCGGTGTGCTCCCGCTGAGGAAATGCACGTGTCCGGAAGTGCAGAGACAGGTGGCTTTATTTCTGACCCAAGTCAGAAAATGGCATCGATTTTAGGGCCGGTCGTCCCAACTCCATTTATTTTCATTAGGTGCAAAAAATCTCACTCAAACACAGTCTGTTCAACTCTAACGTCTTTTCTTGTGGTGAATGCACAACAAGGTCACATTAATGAGAAAACACTGCACCGAGAGATTCGGGTCACAAGGGGGCCGCGTCCCTTCCTCCCTGACCTCAGACTCACTGGGACAATCAACACATTTAAAATGAAAAAGATAAAAGGCGAGTTTGGGCAAAGGGAAAGTAACCCCAACGAGGGAATCAGACTTTAGTTGGGAAACCCGAGTTAGAGGGCGAATGCGCCTTAGTGTCCTGTGAGCTTGGGGTCTTCTGGGGTCCTCTGAGGGCCGCGTGTCCAGAGAGCAGGTACGGCGGCGACGCCTGCCACTGGGAGGCCGGTGATGAGCAGACTCGGATCTTTTGACCCTTCCAGGATCATAAAGCTCTTGAAGATGATTTTGCAAATGAAGAAACTGAGGACAAGAAATCGGAATGGATTCCTTTAACCTCCAGCGACGGGGCCCGTGTTTTCCAGGCCTCACGCTTCTGTGAAGACGGCGGACAAACTGCTGGAGCAGCCGAGTGCCCGGGCAGCTGGGAGGCTTCGCTCGGTGACTCCATGTACCAGAGGCAAGAGCGGCAGGTGCAGCCAACCCGGGTCGTCACCAAGCAGCGGCCGCCGCCACCCCAGGGCCGGTGTCCGGGCGCTGGGCAGCCGCACGTCAGCCAGGCACGCTCAATGCCTCTGCGTTAAGGAGACGCGAGACGTGCAGGAAAACAGAGAAGGGGACACTGACAGGACGGACACATCGAACCCGCTGATCCGAGAGGAAGCCCCCGGCCAGGTCGCAAGCGTCACCTCCCCACGGCCGGCTCGCTGCAGACCGAGCTCGCAGACATGCACTCGCTTCAGACACCGGCGTCCAGTCCGTGGCCTCCCTCCGGGCGAGTCCCCCTGCCAGCGGCTGCTTCTGTAGACACAACGCCATTGCAGGAGAATGGGCTGCCGAGCCTCCAGCTGGAAGAAAACCAGAAGGAAGAACAGGGTCCCGCCCGCTGCTGCGGCGTCTGTTCCCGGGGTCCGGTCCCTCCAGTGGCCGCTGTGTGACTGAAGCCATGAAGCTGGGTCCAGGGCTCCTGACGTTGGCCTGGGGAGCACGGCACTCGGGTTCTCGGCTCTTCTCATGCGAGTTAGAGACAGATGAGGAGAAAGGAGTAGTAGCTTCTGTGGGCATTCGAGTCCCGTTTTAGTGCTGCTTTCGTCTTGCTTGAAGAGGTTGGCTTCCAGGCTCGCCGCCCACCGGGAGGAGGCACGACTGCAAGGTGGAGTGGCCGTAGGAAGCACAGTGAGTTCATCGTTGGGTCTTGTAGTCACTGCTAATATCTGTGCACAGACGGTCCCGCTCAACAGCAGCGCCCACGGCGCCCCCAGCCTGCGCTGTGTGATGAAATGCAGATCGGTTTTCCCAGGCGGAGCTCCAGGGTCTTCCAGCCCCGGCCAAGCCTGCAATCGTTTAAATACTTTGGCTTTGAGATCCCACCGTTAGGAGCCAAGGCAAGTCCATAATGCACTTGGCTTTGTCACAGTCTTGCTTTGAGTAAAAGCTTTTCGAGGGCTGCAGAGAAACCTACTTTCACTGAGCGGTCAGCATGCCTGTGATCGTGAGCTTCGGGGAAGCCCTCCCCTGCAAGCCGAGGGGATGCTGGTGAACTTAAAGTTTGATGAGCCTGGAGGCGTGAATTCCACAGTTTCTGAATTCTCAGGACACGAAGGAGAGCAGAGACGTTACCAGGATATGCTGCTCATCCAGTCTAAGGCACATCGAGAGAGTTCGAGACGTCAGCTGAGGCTATGGGAGAGCAAAGCCGCCGGCCCATATTTGCGAGGAAGAGCTCTAGGGCCCTCAGAGGTGGCCTCTGAGAGGAGGGTCCACGCCCAGCCCGTGTTACTGAGTTACCAGGTGTTACCTGCCCCGTGGCTTGCAACCCCTCTTCCCTCCGCATCAGCGCTTGGGTTTTCCAGGTGTGAACCTGCCGGTGGGCGGGGGGGCATTTCCCTGCAGGAGGCCATGCTGTCTTCACATAGAACTTCGGTTCGAGTCCAGCGTGGACCTGAGGAGGCTGTTGTGTGCGGTCTCTTGTGTCCTCAAAGCCAGTCCTCTGCTTCATAGGTTAGTTTTTCCACTTGGGGCTGGGTGAGGAGCATTTAATTTCTGCTCTGCCTCTTCACCTAAGCAAAGAGCTTTGGTATTTGCAGTTGTTTTGGACCCAAGAAGATGTCCTTCTCTCTGCAGGAATTGGCAAAGTGTCGTCCAGAGATCATCTCTGGGCTGAGGCTGCTTTATATTGTTAAAGGATTGCGAACAAACAAAATCAAACAAAGAATGAATGACGAAGACTGTCCAGATCTGCAGACCCCACGATATTTATTATCTGGCTCTTTACACACAGAATTTGCTAAACCCTGCCCAGCGGACTAACACAACTTTAGAGGAGCCTTGAATGGGAACCACTAAGCAATGCATTTTTACTCTGTAGATTCAAGTCTCTGCTGTCAAGTGCTTTGCGCTCTCCTCCGCCGGTCAGTATCTGCTATCAGCGTGAGAGCTACTCCTGCTTCAAGATGCCACGTTTATTCCATGAGTAACGGAGCTCATTGCACGTGTCACATAGTCTCAGGACAGTCACCATGCTGCGCCTTGTAACTCCAGGCGATTTGATGATAACTTTAGCATGATATCTCTTTTTAAGATGCCCGACCTTAGAATCAGTCAATTATTGGAGTGATGGTTTGGCCCAGGGTCAAAAAAGCCCATGACATTAAGGGTCTGACATGAATTTGCGCTTGACCACTCACCCCATGTGTGACCTTGGCCAGTGTAGCCAAGTTCTCTCAGCTGCAGGTTTCAGGCCAGCCATCCAGTCTAACAGCACCTTCTAGAATTGTGTGATTTCTGCATGAGAACTCTTATGTAAAGTCACCTTGCTCAGTGTCTAACGCACAGACACCTGAAAATATTAGCAGGCTCTGAATCTGAGCTCAGAGCAAGGACAGGCCACGCACAGATTTAACTCCATGTTGGAGCACAAAGTCATAGACCTGTAACATGTTCCACAGTAAGAAGCTGATTCTCTTTTTTCCACGTGGACTATTAACCATTTCCTTCTACCCTTCTAACTGCCGAAGGTTTTCACACAGGCCAGACCTTCTCATTCCTTGTGCTAGTCTTACATTCTGCACAAAGAAGAGTCTATTTTAAAATGCTACTTATTTATGTAAACTCTTATCAGCCATATTTTTCTAGCTGAAAAACAACTTTATGGCATGAATATTTAAGAGGACACACTAATGAATATTTTTGCAAGTGAAAATGAGCTGTAGAGATACTGAGTCTTTTCAGGGGATTAATATCTCCCTATCTATTTATTTTTTGACATGGTTCATTTGGAGACATTCCAATAGCGTGTTACCAATAATTGCTAGTGGCTTTTCAATATCTGTTCTCTCGCTTTCTCTTTAGTAACAGAACCCTCGTTTCACCTTGGCACATTGGTAGGGAAATAGGAGTAATCTAGGAAAAGACTATTCCTATTGGTAAAGAAAAAGGAATAGTCTAGAAGAAGACAGTGCTTCTCCACTTTACTTCAGCTAGATATTGTTATGTGATCGAGTTCTGACTAGTGGGCTGGTTGCAGAAAAATAGTGGGACATTCTAGGTTGTCTCCTACAAGACAACGACTCTATCCGTTTCTGTATCTATCTTGCTGCCTGGAATTAAGGTATAGATGGCTGGAGCTCTTGCAATTATGTTGGAACATGAGGAAGAGGTTCAGGCAATAGAGAAGGGAGGTCAGAAAGCTGCATGACACCTAGTTTTCTGAGATTTTGAGAGTTTCCATCAAACCGCTTTTCCTCTAGACTTACTTTATGTGAGATGGAAGTGAACTTATCTTGCATTTTAATTACTAATATTTGCTCTAATTTCTGCTATAGATGGTAGACTCCAGCCCTGTGCAATATAAATATTAATAAGTATGCATACTAGTAGGGAAAACTCAATTTGTTTAAAAGTAGAAGCAATTTGGCTTGGTGACAAAGACCGTCATCAAAATGTACTTAAATTTGCATCTTGAAATTATCTTTCAACACATCATCATACTGCTAAATAAATAATTGAAATGAGTGTGTGTGTGTGTGTGTGTGTGTGTGTGTCTATGAATAATGACTAGGCTACAAAATTCCTCTAGACTATTGTAGTAACTTGAAATTCTAGTGTTTTGTCTGGTCAGAAGTGATTAATTAACCAGAGACCTTCTAAAGCAAAATTAACCAAAAAAGCATCACCCAGGTCTATTCTGGTAGCACAAACCAATGATGTCAGAGAGAGTTAGGACTGTCTGTCCAAAGTATGTGGACCATACATTTCCATCCCGCTTGCATCTTATTCCTTCACTTCCCACAGCACTTGGCAGGTGGTACTAATTCTTTACCCACCCAGGAATAAAGCCCCGATTTGCCTGCTACAAGTTGAATGCATAGTTGTGCCTCTGAGAGGAAAAATCTTCACCAGCCACATGGTGACTTTGTGGATTTGCTGTCTGCGAATTTTCACAGCCGGGCTTGGTGGAGAGACCATCTGCAAAGTCGGAAATACAGATCCAGGTAGAGTACTGCCGGGCATTAAAAAAACATGTAAAGCGTAATGGATTCAAAAGGAAGTGCAGATTACTTACAAAAATGTCAAAACCCACTGCATGGCATTAACTCACAGTCACAGCATTCATCTTACAAAACAGTAAACAAGTCTTCTCTAAATATGAGAAACCAGAACACAGAAAACATCAGTCTTCTCCAACCCATGCTAGAGGCTGAATGAGAAACCCTGTTTCTTCATTTCCAAATCAGCGCTCGGTTGGACACGCTGCAGGAGGTTGAGAAACGATGAATTATGGATGGATGTCGGGCTGCTAGAGAAGATTTAAAATTCAATCCCGGACGATATAAAAGCCTTGGATGAGTGGCTGACTCCTGGCGCCTGCCCGGCTCTGCCCTGTGCCTGGGGGACCAGCACGTGGCCTCTGGCGACCCTGTGGGTCTGACCTTCTGCCCCCAGCCAGCTCCTGGCTCCGCCACCACCGTGGACCTAAATCATCTGGAATCAAATCACACTTGGGAAAGAGGGACCCTGATGTTTGACTGGAATGTCTGATTTGCTATTTTGAATTCTCTGGCTTATTAACGAAATCTTTGCACCGGGGATGGCTATCATTAAGGTTATAAATATTGGAAAAGACCAAATGCTTCCCGCAGTACCAATGTCATCCACTAACTAAATTATTCAGAGAGGAACCAGTGATGTTACACCACAGAAAATGGAAAGAGAGAGAAGCGACTAGACAAAAAGAAGTCACCGGGAGAGTAGCCTGGCCGGTCGTTTGGGGGCGAAGTTGGCCATCGTCTTAGAGGAGCGATGGTCTGGACAATTTCCGGATGTTTGCTTCTACCAGGAAACCGAGAATGAGGTCACGGTGGGATGGGGGGCCCGTGGTAGCCGTGGGGGGCCCAGGCTGGAGGCTGAGCGCTGGTTCTCTGTGGACAGCACCCCGACTTGTCACACAGCCTCTGGGCTCCGTGGGCCGGTCACCAAGTCCGTGCATCTAGGAAACAGCCTTTTGTTCCTCACCGACAAGCAGAAGTGTCGGCTGCTGTGTCATCAGATGGCCGACGCTGCTGGCCTTGCCCTCTGTGAGCCGAGGGTGACGGTGAGGAGCATGTGTGGGCTCCTGGTTCCTCAAGAAGAGAGTGGTGAGGCCGGTGCGGACTCAGAGCCAGCGGCCTGTGGGAGGCCACGGCGAACAGAGACCAGGAGACAGCACGGGGCGGTCGTGCTGGAAGAGGGGCAAGTGGCATCTCCAGGTGCTAGCAGGGCACAGCACGTGTCTCTGCACACGCACCCCATCAGCAGGAGGGACCCGCGACAGTCAGAGGTCGTCGCCGGCTCGTGAGAGAGTCCCCGACAGGGAAGGGACCCGCTCTCGGGAGCCGTGGAGTGAGTGGTATAGGACCCTCAGGGGGAGGTCAGCAACCACCCACCTCCGCTGCAGGACAGGCTCTCAGCTGCTGCCCGGAGCGGAGGCGGCCGGCAGAGGCCCAGGAGCGTCCAGGGATCCACTGGCCGGGCTCTGCCGGGTGAGGAAGGGAGCTTGTGAGGTGGCGGCAGGTCCCAGGAGCAAGGCTGGGCCTGTTCCAGCTGCAGCTTCCTGATCTCGACACCCTCCTGTCAGCTGTTTGGTCGATGTGACGTGCTTTTCGAATCTTTCTGTCGTATTTGCACCTGTGCTTCCAGATGTCCTCGCTGGGTGGTGATTGCAATCCGCAGAGTTCTTTTGCTGTAAATCGTGTGCACCGTGTCACTCACTTTAAAGTGAAGCGGTGAGAAAGAGGTCAGGTCTGTTCGCCTCGAATTCACTGAAGGGATTCGATCCCTTTTTTTGGAATCATCTTCGGAGGGAAAGGTCATCCAGCTCAGAGCTTCCTACCTTTTGAGAAAGTGAGATCTTATTCAGATACACAGAGACGTGTTCGAGGGTCATAGCAGAACTGCTTGTAGTAATGAAGGGTTGGAAAGAACTGAAATGTCATCAGTTGAAAAAGAGACAAATAAAATGATAAATGTAAATAAGAGAACACAGAAGAAAAGCTAACAGTTAGCTAGGTTTGTCTATCGTCACGAACAAATCTCAAAAACATAGTGTGAGCTAGGAACTAAGTCAAAGGAGATGTAGCCAATACATTTACACAAATTAATTGTCGCCCTGATTATGGAAGTGCACGCATGTGTGTATAAACACACACATCATACATGCATGTGCTGTATATGTGCATGCAGATACGTGTTTATATGTGTGTACGTGTGTTTAGAAAACCACACGGTAAACACATAACACCGTGTTCCTAGCGGGGAGAAGACTAGGGATCAGGTTGGACATGCAGGGTTAATGGAAAAGTTATAGAATAAAAGTTAAATGAGAGCCACGCATGGACCTCCTCAAGTCCAGGGTCAAACGCAGATGTCGCTTTCCCGGTGAGGCTGCTTCTGACGCCCTGAGCGCCCCTCTCGATTGCAGCATGGCTTCCCATTGGTCGACGGCCAGGGTCCCTCACAACGGTGCCGCCTCGTGAGCAGCCCGCACACCCGCACAGGTTTTCCCAGTAGCTTTGGGAGGGTGACCCCCAGCCAGGCCGTCGGAGGACTCTCTGTCTCCGCCCTGGTGGCCAGACCTCGCCTAGCGCACTTCTGCCCTTGGAGACTGGAATTCTTTGGTCTGTGTCCTGGGGGCAAACTGGGAGGTGGGTGCTTCCCTTTGTAGAATATTACAGGTCGGCTTTGGCTGATGAAAGGAGGTTGTCAACTGATACACTTCAGATAAAGACAGAGGAAAATTGTCTAAGGAGCTTCCCCGGGGCAAGTGGTACTCGAGGGACTTTTTGGAGTCCATATTTCTGCCGTCCTGCAGCCGTCCCTCCTCCTCCTCACAGAGAGGCCGGGCCTCCTCCCCTGCCCCTCCTCCCTTCCCGAGCATTTGGGCTGCGTTGCTGGGGGGTGGACTCCGTGCTGATGGACCTGCGCCCACCTCCCCACCCCGTGCCGCGCCCCTTTCCCTTCCTCTTTCACCAGCCGCTCTGGAGCGTCCACTTCGGGCTAAAATCCCGACCTCAGTGGTGAGTGCACGTTACCAGGAAGACTTGGCACTTCCCGGCCTCTTGGACCCTAGAACATTTTATTTACCCTAATGAAACACCCACGATCCAGCTTTCGTGTTTTCCCACTTAGCCTTCTCTGTGTGTAGTTACCCAACCTTCGAGAAACGGAGGAAATGAAAACGTGGGCTCAGTTAATGCCAGTGGACCACAGACATCCAGGTGTGTGCTTTGGAATGAAAGGCTCTGGTCGATTTTGTCCAGAAAATTCTCAGAAATGAAGGAGCACTAGAAAATGTTTCCATCCTCAGCTCTCCAATCTGTTATTGTACCTGGAAACAGAGGCTGACGATGTGGTTGTATGAGGAATGATTTCCTTTCTTGTCGTGGATGCTTTGAGATGTTTGTAACCTAAATAACTTATTTTGACACATGCCGGTGCAGGTGACTTCTGTAAATAATTTGCAGGCTTCAAGATGTTGTTTTCTTTTTAAAGAAAATTATGAGAAGCTTATTGTTGAAAGTCCCAAGAATAAATAAGCACATGATTTGAACATAGAAAGTGTACCTGCCCACACTCATTCCTACCAATCCCGGGAAATCTTTTCCAGCTTTTTGGAAAACACCTGCCAGTGTGGTCTTCTCTGCAGAAAAATTCCTGAGTCACTTTCCTGTCCCCTCTTTGGCATTTCTTAAAATAAACATGAGAATCAGAATCCTTTTGGAAATGCTTATTTTGGAAGCACGTCCTTTGTAACCCGTCCAATTAGCTGACATCTCTGAAATGGAAATGCCTGGTCTCTTTCCTCATGTAAATGTCAATGAATGAAATTTCCAGACTTTTTTTGCAATGTAAGGATACTTAAAAACATAAATGATGCCTTTATAATCATTACCTTAAATTTCCAAAGGATATACTTCAAAGGAAGGAGCAGCATCCTTTTATATGGTAAATTGGGGGCCCAATAAAGCCCCTTCCACAGGCCTCAGTGCCCAGCTGCAGCCCTGGCTGGCCCCACGTCCACCCCACCAGCCACAGAGGTCAAGCAACCTGTCCCTGGAGAGTGCAGGTCAGGACAGTGTGAATGATGCTGGTCCCACTCTGTCTGTCTAATTAAATGCTTCTGCTGTCCCCAGAGTTAAACCTGCCCGCTGCTGAACGCTTTTCCCAAAGGGAGAGGAGACAAATTGAAGGAACATCTGAATTCACATTCGCTCGCAGAGGACTTCTGTTCTAATTTAACCCGTAGGCTTCCATTTCATTTCTTAGAGGTGGCAGAAACCAAAACGAAAATCCGAAAACCTACCACCATGACACTTTTCTTTTTATTTTGTTGAAGGCGTATTGCATGTTGACGTTAGCTTGTTCTGAGGTTTACAGCACAGGGTTTTCACATTTACAGACAGCACAGTGGGTTTGCCCATATCCCCTTTTTTCTCCCTTCATTGAAGTTAATTCCCTTCCTCCCATTTCCCCCGACCCTCTCCCATCACTTCGGGACCCCGGTTTGCCTTTTTGTCTCCCACCCCTACGAGTCCACAGTTGACATTTTTTATCACTGCTGGGACTCAGTGTCACTGCCACAACCTGGTCAGTTCCTGGAGCAGCTCTTGAAGGAGTGGTGAATGGCCTGCTCCTTGTTGGAAGGACGTCATTGTCTGGAGGGACACGAGGCGGGTGTCTGGGGGAGCACCTTACATCTGATGGAGCGAGTCTGTTCTTCTACACTTCACACGGTGTTGTACTCAGTGTTATCTCAGTAAAAAAAGCAAGTCATGTCACTTTACAGGGAATTGGACCCAGTGGTCATTCAGTCCGTCCACATCCAGCAAGCTTTATTGAGCTCCTATTATGTGCTGGCCAGGAGGAAGGGCGGGAAGCAAACTGGATCTCATCTCAGGTCTCCTGGCACATCTGCTCCAGTGGAGGGAGCAGACAGAGGCCTGAAAACAGCACACTTGACCATTGCAGACAGTAGGGAAGTCACACGTGAACACACAGCACAGTCAACAGACAGGACGGTCATACAGGGAGGGGCCTTGGGTCTGCGGGGATGGGGAAGGGCTCCCTGGGGATGAGAGCAGCAGGAAGCCCTGTGGGAGGTGAGTCCAGCCCTGAAAACTGGGGGCACAAGCCCTCGCAGGCTGACGGGATCTGAGACGGGACACGTGCCTCTCCCACCGTCATCAGAGTCCACTCTGTGACTTGAGCATCGCTGTCTCTCTGCTTTCCAGACACGAGCTTTCTCCACCAACGATCGCGTCGCCTGTCAGTGTCCTCTCATTCACTGAGAGCTGACAGACAGGCCTGCTAAGCTGTCCTCGCCTGATGGTCAGCTCAGGCTAAACTTGGTGGCCGGCAACTTTCCCCCGGAAAGTTGTAGAGAGGAATGTCAGAAAGTCCAAGGCGAGAGGGACACTGGTGTCTGGCCTAAAAGGCACTCGTTCAGGTGGAGCTCAAGACAAAAGGAATCTAGAGACAGATTTAGAAGATCAACAGATGATCTAATTATTAACCAAGACTAAGTAACAAATGGTTTTCTAATAAACTGTAGACTTACAATGCAAGTTAAGATAGTTTATAGGCAGCTGTTAAAAGCTACCTCGAATTTCAAGAAGAGCTTTCCTTTTTGAAAGTCTATGGCCTTGTTTTCACAAACCTTTTTGGTGCACTTATTAGAGTACTTGCTTTGACTTTGTTACTTGTCTTCATGTTTTTAATTCTGCCTCAAGGTGTTTCAGAGTCCTTGAAGGTAAAAACCACACTCCAAGCAAGTTTCTCTCTTCCACAGTAGGCACCAGAGCTCCTCGTCTGTAGCAAGCAATGCATAGACAGGTGTTGACAGGACAAACAACTTTTTATTTTGCTCTGGTTTTATCTTGAAAGGGCCCTTATAAGCACCTGCCAACAAGAGAAGCACCTGCCAACACTGAACTGTTAAAAACAATACCCCAAAGATACATCTATCCTATGTCCGTCCTATTTGCATGCATCGTGGGGAATCATTGCTAGATGAACATGCAAATGAAAATGTCCTTGAAGAGACTTGTTTGCTACTGATGGCATGGCTGTTGGTTTAGGCGTTTCCTCTTCTTGCCACAAAGGGTCTCTTTCACTGTCTCTCCCTAGTGTTGAAAAGAAGCATCGCGTCCTCATCCAAGTCTTCGCAGCCCACCAGCTTGGGTTGTCACAGCTCTGGGCACACAGCCCGTCCCGAACGGCTCACCAGCAGACGTCAGGACGGGCAGAGCCACTGTGTTCCCTCCCAGACGCCCCGCAGGAGTCGGCACACGTGAACCCCGACAAACCACTAAGTCCCCGGCACGGCAGCCCTGCTCCGCCATCTAAAGAGATTCCAGGTTCCTGAGACTTCCTGCCCCCAAACCTGGGGGGATTCCTTCACAGCCACAGAGCGAGGAAGGCTTGTCTTCATCAGAACTTAACGTCACGAAGCACGAAGGGCCGATCTCTTGCACAGCACTCGCACACATCTTTTGTTCTGCCGCAAAACATCGTAAGCAAAAGCTGCTCACTTTCCAAACAAAAGATGAATGTCCTTGGCTTATGACGCAGTCCAGTGAGAAAAACGAATACAAAGAATACAACAGACATGAATACAACAGAAAATCAATGAGATACCCAGCTCATGAACGTCAGAGATAGATAGATGTCCCTCCGTCCTATTAAAGATGCTGTAAACAAAACAAAACAAAAAAAACTCGCTAATAGAAGAGAAATAGGAAATTCACTCTGAAATGTAATTTCCTGCTGGTCAACTGTCAAAAATCCACATGTTTGAGAGCCTGCCCTGCAGAGGAACCAGGCTGAGCAGAACAGCTCAAGAAGCGAAAGAAGCAGATCTGCGTTAGGTCTGCATGTGGACCTGGACGAGCTCACCCAGAGAGAGCGCGTGACAGAGAGAGAAAACCTCCCACCACGGCGACATTTGGAATGGTCGCTGTGGACAGGACAGATGACTTGATGCATTCAGAATAAATGGTACCGGTAGGGCTGGTGTGGACAGTGAGTCTGAGCTGGGTAGGAGACTGCTTTGCCCGTCACTGACCCCAGATCCTCGCTGAGAGTTGCCAAAAACACTCATTTAAAACAATCAACCTAAGATATTCTTATTTTTCATAACTATTTTTATTTCAAATGCTTTCTGCGTACTCAGAACTCCCAGTGTGTTTCTAACGATCCCTGTGCCCGCCACTCATGTGAGGTTTCAAGAGTAACTTTGAGCAAAGCGGAAAATGAGACCTTCCAGGTGAAGAAACTGCATCCTGCCTCCTCGCGATATCACCCAGCCAGTCCAGCCTCCTCCCTCCCGGGGAAGACAAGCAGACACCAAAATAAGGCAGAGTTGGCATAAAGACCTGCTGAATCCAGGCTAGAAACAAAGATCTAGGGTCTACATGAGCCCGTTGAGAGTGTCAGAAGGTCACCTTAAATTCAGAAGAAGGTCTTAGATCTAGGAAGCGACTCAAGCAAAAGGTATTTAAAATACGTGTATTTGTTATAATTTTAAGAACATGGCATGATAACATTATATAAGCTTCAGGCAGGCGTTATTGTGAATTGACATTTTTACATGCTTCATTAAGATCCCTGCCCACAGACCGATTCCACCCTTCACCACAGAACGGACCCCTTTTGCTTGATCAACCACCCTCCCTTCTTTTCTGGTAAGAGGACTAATTTGAGCTTAGAGACTAAAAGTTTATCTTCGCTGATTCAGTTTTCACTCATCTGCGCTATGCAGAGTCACCAAACCTATGAATAAACTAAATAAAACTAAAGATATTTTAATGACCACAGTTCCAACAATGCTTTCAATCATCCAACATTTATAAAGAACCAGCTATGCTCCTGACCCTCCTTGCCACCGCCATTGCTGTAGGACATGCAAAGCCCAGTCAAGCAGATGCTCCACCTGGGGGGCTGGGTCCTGAGCAGACGGAGCAGGGGTGCCCAGAAAATCTCATGCACCTGTTCTTTCTGACTCTAAGATGACCCCTTTTGTGTGCGGAAAGAGCAGCTGACCCTGAGCACACAGCTCAGGAGTCCGAGAGCCTAGTTTAGAAGACAAGTCTTTGGGGTCAGAATGGCTTCATAAAATAATGGCAGGAATAAAGGCAAGTAGTCAGGAAGAGAGGGCAGGAAGAAGCATTTTATTTCACTTTTTATTTAGCTGTTCACACCGCTTGTTCCCTCCAGACCTAGGACGCGAACCCAGGGCTGTGGCATGTTCCTCTGGAGGTGGTTGACCCAAATGCTGGTCCATCGGGGGCCGCCAGGCTCTCCTAATTCTTACTCAGTTCCTGAAGCTTGGTCTCCAGTCTGCCACTGACTCCATGAACTTTTGCCAGACTTCTTATCAAATACCCTTTCTATCTCAGAGGACCAGGCTCAGTTTCTGTCACTTGCTATGTGTCATGGTTGGGGAAATGCCAAAGATCCATCAGCCTCTTAAAGACAAATGCAGACACATCGTGCATGACTACGTGTCAGGAATGACTGTCCAAGTCTCACCTGCCATGTAGAATGGAAGTCAGTTTTCTCCATAAAACCCTTGATTTATTCAAGAACAGGTGGAAGACCAACTCTGCTTAGGATCCAATTATTTCCTAGGTAAGCTCGGTTTCACTGAATCCTAAAATAGCCAATTCATTCTTGCTGCTCATCTAGCCACAGCTGAAGAATGGAGATTTGGATGAAGGAATGGGGACAAGCAGAGCTAACTGGCAGGTCAAGCAAAGTAACTGAGAGGCAATGTGTCAGCGCTATTCACAGAGACTCTCCCTGGAACTTCGAGGTAGAGAGCTAAGTGCCAAAGAGAATACTACATTGACTTGGTCCCATCTTTTCAATCTGAGGCCCAAGGAATGAGAACATGTCGGGGAGCCTGTTCACAAGCTCAAAATATTTCTGGTTCTCTGTCTTTGTCAGATCTTCAGGGAAGACTTGGGGCTCTGAGAGCCGGAGGAGGAAGCCAGTCATTGTTAAGTGTACGGAACGGAAGCGTGGACTTAATAGTCACCAGCCCTCTCCTCCGCCTTCTGGGAGGAAAGATAAAGGGAACCAGTGACAAACAACGAGCCTCTCTTTTCCCCCAGCAGTCATAGGCACCTTAATTTTTTGCTCTTAAAAGAAATGCTCCTGGAAGCATTTCTTTACAAGGGAGATGAAGCATTCTGTGTGACTTGCGCCAGAAGTCAGAAATGACAGAGTTCTGCTTTGCGACTTGACTGACATGATAGAAATAACTGACTTTGAGCACAATTAAACCAAGAAATGCCATATAGCTAGGTCTCCTTTTACAGTTTTGAACACTTTTGCATCCACAATCAAATCTGAAAGAAGGCACAATACTCCAGGGATTCAGGAAAGCTGATAATGTCTCCGTTTTGCAGACGGAGACTCGGAAAGGGCAGCGACTCTGGGCTCACAGCTCAGGAGTCTGAGAGCCCAGAACAGAAGACAGCCTCCGGGGTCAGAATAGTCCACAAAATCATGGTAATCGGACTTGTCTCATTAGACAGGAAGCATTTTCATTAGCTAAATAGGGAATATGATAACTCCAAAAAAGAATAAATACGCTTACAACATCAAATTCCCATTTCTGGCCTAAATGATCACACAGGTTAATTATTTTACAGGACACGGAGTCATAGTAAACTGTGATTTCACAGGCAGCCAGTTCTGGGGGGTCCAGAAGAAACCCTCCAAGGCCTGCTGTTTGGAGAGTACTGTAATTAGTTGGAGAATTATAAAGAGATTTGGTAAAATTGGATAATACCCTTCCTGATCTGCCATTATTCACTAATTTAAAAAATATCAATAGCCCATTTATTTTTTTAAGGGGGACATTACTTAAAAAATGATTGAAATTTCAAAACGGATTTGTAGATTACTATATTTAATTGCACATGAGATTAATATACAACAATTAAATTATCAGTGGACATTAAATATTTATACTCCTGTGGGTTGGTATTTACCAGGATATGACTATATTGAGTGATTTTATTCTTTTTTAAAGAGAGGAAGGGAGGGAGTGAAGGAAGAAGCACTTCTATTTATTTACTTACCTATTTTTGGTTATTCCCTCAGCCCAGGGAGGAGAACCCAGGTCCTTGGGCTTTACATGGTCCACACCATAGCCACTGGCTTAGCACCCGAGCCACCAGGTTGTGCCAAGGCTGCTTGTCTTCAAGATCCAACCTTCCATTGGCAATGCTGCTTTTCCTCTGCCCATACAGCTTGTAAGACTGGAAAAGACATTCGGTGAGCCCTTCGTTCTCGGTGCCTGGCCTGCGGGGGGACGGTCTTCAAGCCATGCGCGTCTCCGAGAAGAGACATTTCCATTTTAATCACTGACATTAGGTTCCCTAAAGGGATGGAGAACTGAAGGCAAAGGCAGAAGAGAGGAGAAGGATGAGATTTCCACAGAAATCAGGAGAAGTCCAGGAAAGGCTGGGCAAGGGGGTTGAGCTGGAGGAATGGAGCTCGTGTGTCAGGGACGCGGGGTGGACAGGGCAGCGGGTAGGAGGCGACAGTGTTTAGAACCCTCGGTGAGGATCGCGTGCTAAGGAGAGAGCTTAGAACAAGATGCCATCACAAATGACCCAGTGGTGCTTTACCCAGCAGGTTCTTCTCACAAAACTGCGTGACACAGGGAGCAGGTGCCAGCATTAGCGTTCGAGAGATGGGGGACCTGTCACAGGGAGAAAGCAGTAAGACGCAACAGCTCTTGTTGGCCGTGCCAGTCCCCAAGGGAGTACTTTCTGCTGTGAGAGCTGGTGGCCGTTTTCTCCTCGCGACTAGACCCTAGTTTATACTTTGCAGCTTCCAAAAGTTTGCAGTAGATGCATATAAAGGTGCTGTTTCCACAAGGCATGTGCATATACATGTGTGTGCATGCATTCATACGTGTGCACACATGCTCACATACTATGAAGACTTCAGAGTTCATTTGGTCGCATATTCCTTTAGGAATATAAATATATGCATATATATTTAATGCAAGCTCTGTGAGCATGGAATCTACCTTGTTCAGTGATACGTGTCATTTTCAGATAAAGAATCTTAGAGATTTTGTTTGAATGAGGAAATACCATTCACTTGTTGTTTCATAGCAAATCCTCTACTTTTCTGAGTGGACAGCAAAATCCTAGTGTTATCAGGGAAAGCCTAATTTTCAACAGTCACCTTTTTTGAGAATAATGACAAATGCACATTGTGACTTACAAAGAGAAAAATCTCAGTGTTTGATAACATCCTTAACGCCTGTGAGCAGGACATGGCGTTCACAGAATTGATATGGAAAACACCAGCGCATTCAGCCCTTGGGGAGATGTTTGCATCTGCCCAGAAAAGGTGAGAGCTGATGTGCTCGTTTTTCAGCACATTTCTTTGTGAATGACAGGCTACCTGAAAGCCACTGTCTCTTACAAATTGACAACAAGCAAAACTCAGTTAACAAAAGATATAAACGAAAAGCAAGTTTTAGAAATTAACATGGAAATGTCACCGATGTCAGTTTAGCACGGTGGAAGATGTGAAAAGCTTCTCAAAACTGACATTTTTAATCAAAGTCATCTTTTTAATAATAGCTCTTTGGCGATGATGGCAAATCACTTGTGTTATTCAAAGTCTATTTTTTGAATCTTGTGCCTGGTTCCGCTCCACGGGTGGGTCGTGAAGGCTGTGCATAGGAGTGATCTGGAGGTCACCGAAAACGGCTGGGTCCCCGAGCTCTAGCCTCCTCGCCAGTGGCATGACACCGGGCTTGTGGAAAGCACATCTGAATTCATTTTTCTGTGAGTGTCACTCCCCCACCTCAGCAGAGGCGGTGCACTGCCCCCAAGTCCCGGACCTTTGAGCGGCTTGGTCGAGGCCATCAGCTCATGAATAATGGAGCTGGAATCCAAGCCCAGTCTTCTTCCTCACGCCCTCAGCTTCCTTCCTCAGCGGCTCGGTCCTGCTCTGCCCAAGTCGGGGCAGGAGCAGCGGTATTTCAGAAGATCCTTGTGAACATGTGCTTGCACGAGAGGGAGACCCACTAAGCTGAAAAGGAGCGCTAACTCTTGGAAAGAAAAGGGAAATGTCTGGTGGGGTGGGATGCGAAATCGGCCTCTGGTTGTGGCCGTCGGCCGTCGGGAGTTCGGTTGGCGTTTACCCCTCTGGCCGCCACCCATCTGTTCCTTGTTGCTGTGAGCTCAGATTTTTAGATTCCACGTAGCATGCAATTAAACCCTCGTGGTGAAATGGGCAGGCCCGCCTATGTTCTGGAGAGACCTGGGCCAGCCAGGTAGAAGCAGGAGGCCCGGGGGGACGCACAGAGCTTGTGTCGGCTGCAGCAGGCGCTGGGGGAGCTGGGGGGCCCGTGGCTGCAGCAGGCGCTGGGGGAGCTGGGGGGCCCGTGGCTGCAGCAGGCGCTGGGGGAGCTGGGGGGGCCCCAGGGCTGCAGCAGGCGC
>RJWH01008741.1:0-27991 GCA_004363575.1 Solenodon paradoxus
CCTCAAGATTCTGAGCACTGGAGAGGCCACGAGGAAAGAGATTGATGTGAGTCAAGTAGCTCTCAGTTTGAGACCATGAGCTTCCCTTTTTCTTCATCTAGCTGTTTCTATTGTTTTTGTCTGAAAGATGAAGCCTGGCAGCGTCCCGCTCGCTCCAGGGCAGAGCAGTAGCCTGGTTCCCTATGCAGCCGTTTGGCACGGCTTTCCTGACGTCAGAGAGCGTCAGAAGCGCAGCTTTACTACAAGGACTGACACGAGCCTGGAAAGCGGATGGTTTTATGAAGTAGATTTGGCCATCAGTTCCCCGGGCTGCATAGCACGTAGCCTAGAGACGGGGGTCTCTGGTGCCGGGCGGCACTGGGACACGCCAGACCAAAGGCTCGTGTCCCCGCTGCTCCCCGCTCCTCCCCGCTCCTCCCCGCTGCTCCCCGCTCCTCCCCGCTGCTCCCCGCTCCTCCCCGCTGCTCCCCGCTCCTCCCCCAGGGCTGGAGAGCCAAGAGCAGGTGGAGGGAGCAGGGACGGTCATGGCATGACACTTAGATCTCTTGCATCTTTGTGGAACACTAAGGAGACACTTCTTAAGCTCCAGAGACTAGTCGTTGAATAGATGACGGGCCATCACAGTTCAGCTATGGAACTGATATCATCATCAGTCCTGCCTGTGTAACAAGACTGTTGAGAGGATTCGGTGAGATTCACGTAACGTGTGATGACCAACATAATAGTCGGTACTTTGTGTCTGTTACTCCCATGCCCTTCTAGCTTCCTCACAAATTCGAGAGAGAGAGAGACAGAGACAGACAGAGAGAGACAGAGAGACACAGAGAGACACAGAGAGGGTGGGGGGAGGTTCAGAGAAACACACAACGTCATTCATGTCGCTCGGGGCTTCTCAGCCCTTGGCGCCACGCGGCTGAAAGGGTGGGATCTTTGTCGTGGGGCTGTGCAGGGTATTAGGAGTGCCCCTTCCCTGGATGTCAGTTACATCTGCAGTCGCGACAGCAGACATGTGTCTCAGTACTGCTGAGTGTCCCCGAGGAGGCAAAGTTGGCCCCTGCTAAGCAAAACGGATGTAGCGCTAATCACCCATTCAATAATGCAAAACCTCCTTTATAAACAGGTTGTTCAAGTGCAGTGTAGACATCGCCTGTGGCTTTATGGTAAGTTTAAATAGATGCAAAGCTAGAGTTTATACAGGAAAAACCACCCCAGCAAATATCCAGTCAATCTATGAAGTAAGGTTGTGGATGAAAATAAACTATTTGAACCACACAATTTCCCCACACAATCAAGAGGACTTTCCTAATGACAGTGGGTTTATGCTATTCGTATAAAGAGAAGAGAATGTCGTGGACCCACTGACTGACGACGGGGAGCAGTGGGCCTGGAGGCACCATCTGGGAGGCTGACGTTTTCACAGCCGCCCAGAGCGGGGTGCAAAGAGAAGAGCAGCGATGGTACTTACAGGTGGATTAAAGACTTCAGTCCCCGGAAAGTGTGTCTTGAAATGGACTTGATATTGTTGTTTTCTATAAATCTGCAACAGGTTATAAATGTTTGTCAGACAGCTGCAGGGCCTCAGAACACTTGTCCTGAACAGTTGCTTGAAACAAAGTGTGTTTACTTACAAATACTCTAGATGCGGGAGACCCATAAACGCGTCATCACTGATCACATCAAAGGAATTCGATGTGAATAACCTGCCCAGAAAAAGTACACAAGGAAAACGGTTAAACTGACAGGCTGTCAATCTCTGCTGCTTTTTTGTCTCCGAGAAACTCGGGGGCGTTGTGTACGGAAAAATGTCTGATGGCTGCTTTCAAAGGTGTTATTTATTCAGGTAAATTTTGCAGCTTTTCTTTTTACCCCTAATTATTTCCTCATCAATTGTTCATCAAGGAAGGGGGCTTTGTGTCCCACTCCTCACAGTGACAGATGTCACATGCCTTGTGCCTGCTCATCATTTGGAGAAACGATGAGCCAGGATGACAGTCGCAGTAGCGAAATCAACATTGTGCACATTTTCATGTCAGCAGCCTTAACAGAGTCTTTCCCCTCTTCTCCTGGAAACCTTGGGAACCTCTGGCCAGCCCAGACCCTGGTGCCTCAGCCTGGAAAAGCAGTTCCCTGCCTGGTCATGCTGTGACATCTCATGGTAGATATGCACCCACATTGGTCCCAGGGACATCAACTAGCCTCCTTTGAAAACACACCGGATAAAGACAGAAAACAATGAGGCTGGAGAGAGACCCATTTCATTACTAAATAGTTGAAAAGAAAATTTTCACTTTTGTATTTGTATTTTATTTCACATGTATTTGCAATTTCTAAATCGATAGGTATTTGGTTTCAAAATTCCTGGTGAAAAGGGACATCGACCAGCAGTTCCCACACCCTATTGAACTCCTTGGAGAATCTGCTGTTTTTCTAAATGGGAGGCTGAAAAGAGGTGATTTCTAGGACCAATAATACAATGCATTGTTTTTCAGTCATGTTAATTGATGAAAAGTGTTAGATTAAATATTGATAGGAGCTGAGCATAAGGATTTGAATGTACTGACAACAAATGTGTAGTGGGCCCAAGTGATGTTCAAGCTGCGTGTTAAGGTTTGTGTGGGGAGAAGCCTCCTTTCCACTTGTAACTACTGTCTAAAAAGTGACCGCAGCTCTGGGCCAGACTCGCTGTCTGTCACTCAATAAGTCTGGTCGCCTCCATACTGCTTACTTCTATGACGTAAAGTTCAATATACTCTGTTAGTCAACTTTTTGACTTTGACTTTTGAAATCTCAGTATGAAAAATCACTGCTACCGACTAGTGATTTCACCTTTCCGAGCCTGTTAGCTAAGGGAATTAAAACTAGAAGAACTCAACTTTCTAAACATTGCTGAATAACTTATTGGGGTTTGGGGGATTGCTTCAAAATAAGCAGAGAGGGAGGACAATGGGGGAATTCGAGATGGCTCAAAGATGAGCTGATAATTTTTGTAGCTGAAAGGTGGGGAAACGGGAGTGAATTTTACTATTACCTCTACTTTCATATATCCTTGGCATTTTCCATAAAAATGAGGGACCACTTTTATTACCAGAAGTAATAAAAGAGCTAGATGACCTCTTGCCTTTCTGTCTAAGCAATCAGTCTTGGAGGGATGTTGGATTCTCTTTTGTCTGTCCTCCTCCTGATCATAGCTTATGCTCAAGTGATTCACTAAGCTCTGAAACATCAACATGAATGGAGACACATACTAGATGACCACACTTAGTAAAATTAATTCAGGTGTTTATCATCTCAGTCACAACTTTGGCAATTGTCTCCTCTCCCTTCTTGGTTCTGGAAAAAGCAAGATTCTTTACCATCCAAAGGCTTCCTAAGATGTCTGCTTCTGGTTTCACTTTGTACAGGCAGCATCCCGGAGAAGAGCTTGGAATGATGCCGAAACAGAGCCAGAGAAATACCTCCCAGAGTGACTGGTTTTCAGATTGTTGCCTGACTGGGCCAGTCACTTCAATATCACACAGTCAAGTCACCAGAAGAAGTAGCCTCCGTCACTAGTTCCCCTTTCGTTGAATTCAAAAACAGAGCGAAAGATGGATTTTAGTGGGTAGAACCTGCCCACACATGGCAGGAAAATAAAACGGGATTTTCATTACAATTTGCATCTGCTTGCTCACTGCTTATTCCTAATCTGTAACAATGCCTGTCTCTGAGTGGACACAGAATAAATATTTGTTAAACAAACAGGAGTTCGCTCCACATTAAATTCTGGTTGTTGCTACATCAGCAGAGATTTACCCTTATTTGCTTCTGTCAGCTCGGCCCGAGCACGGTTCTTGGCTGAATAGTAATTGTTGAAGAGGATTTCCAGAATGAAAGCCTCAGGCTAACCCTGAGGGGGGAAAAAGAAGCCAGAACACACTGAGGTCCCTTCTACCTGATGGTATTGAATGGAACCTGGAAGGAGCACAGGGAGTGTCTTCCGTGGGATGATGCTAACATTTGCTCTCTTGCTCTCATGTGCTTGCTGGAGGGTGTGCCCGTGGAGACGCTTTATGGTGTGGAGGCGCGTGGCGGGCGGGGGGAACAGGTGAGCACAGGATTTTCAGTCAGTGGAAGGTGCTCTTGACATACTGGATTTTTGTCATTAGGCATTAGTGCAAACCCACAAGATACACTCACCAAGAGTGAACCCCAGTGTGGACTTGGCATCTGGGTGATCACCTGGGCGGGGGACGTTGGTAATGTGGGTGTGTCAGGGTGGAAGGAATCTGTGCCTTCTCTACAATTTTGCTACGAATCTTAAAGTGCTCTTAAAAACAAGGTCAATTTAAAATAACACCTATATGAGCACTTAGAATTATATCCTTTTCTTTATCATATATTCTATTTCAATACAAAGGCTTATTACGAAAGCTCAAAATATGCTTCTGGCTAAGATAATAATGAATATCTTAGTTCTTCAACTCAGTTAGTTGCCTTTTCTATAGACAAGGATTCCTCAAGATAAAGTTGCATGCTTCAAACATATATTCTAAACACAGCCAAGTGGGCTGTTGATTTTAGCTTCCTACATCTACTTTGAAAGACTTAAAAAGATTTAGATTCTGTGGAGGATAAAACTCAGATCCTTTGTTTGTACATGTTCCAATAAACATGCTTGGTTTCAATATTATGACTTGTTATCGAGTCGGATTAAAGACTCACGGAGGGCTTGTTAAGGGGACTGCATCCACGCCACCCCGTCTTCACAAGTAACCGACCAGAAGCAGTGTTTGACACCATGTCCTCTGTCTCTTTTTTACGGCAAGAAGGTCTCAGCTACTCCTCCGCAGTCACTGATTCTGAGGCTGGTCAGCCTCTGGTGACCCCGGCATCCTGGTTCACAGAGGTGAACTGGGCTAAAAGCGAACCCTTTTGGGAATTTGGACTGGGAAACAAGAACAGGGCCAGCCAGCAGAGGTGAAGAAGAGAGGAGGCCGAGGGCCAAGTCAGGGTCGTGCCACAGCTAAAGATCACGGCCACGCTTCGCAGAGGGCAGAGTGCAGACAAGATGTCCCAAAGGGACGTATGTGAGGTGGGAGCTAGGAGAGGCCTTGGTCTGTGTTATACCTTCTGCTGCTGCTTTTCAACCGCCATTGCCCTTGAAATCAGTGGGGGGAGCTTGAAAAATTCTGATATCCAGTACTTGCCCTCGGGGATTCTGGCGCATGGGCGTATTTTAAAGCTCCCCAGGTGGTTCTTACATGTGGCTCAGGTTGCAAATGGTAAGCTTTCCACTTAGTTAACACTAGTCCCTTTTACCAGTGGTGGCCGAGGGGACCTCTGCTCCTTGCAGCCAGTCTGACTGCAGCAGCTGCTGTGGCCTCTGGAAGGGCTGTGGACAGTCCTGTTTCTACAACCACCTGCAGCAAGAAGCGGCCATAACACGACTCAGATATAAGCACTGTCCTCACAGGAGCAGCGCGTCCTCGGGGGGCGGGGGCACGGGTGGGGACCAGTGCACTGTCTGAACGAATTTGGTACCTGAGTCTCAGTCAGAGAGCGGAAGCCCGAAGACTTGCGGGTTTGGGCGGAGGGTGCAGCCTGTGCCTTCTGCGTCTCTTCTGGGGGAACATTTGAGGGCTCTGCCACTTCCTCTGTTTTTATGCAGAGAATAAGCCAGGCATGTCCCTGTGGAATTTTGGCGGAGTGGAGGCTGCCATGTGCCTTGATTATAGGTACCCCGCCAAGGGTTGTGTATTTATGGCCTTCGGCCTCATGAGCTCAGTGAGAAGAGGGGCTGTGGGAGGAGAGTTTTCCTTTCTGGAACCAAGGGAGTGCACGCTTCCTTACCAAGAAGGAGATGCAGGAAGACTATATGGGAACTCTGAGGGCTAGCCATAGTTCATTCTTTCAGTGATGATCCTTGCCCTCACAATGGCCTGCATTTCACGCATTCCTGCTGGGTTATTTATTTACTCTTTGGAAAAACTCTGTGGAAGTACTAGGACCCGGGTTAATATCTGCTCGACTGGAGGAAACCCAGGTCCAGAGGGCGGTAGACAGCTTTGCTCAAGGTCACCAGGCCCAAGACTCGGGGTTCAGTGCTCTGTTTACACACCGGTGGGGTGTGAGATCACACAGTGACTTACAAGCCACCTGCTGCTCGGCAGTTAAGGATTTCAGAAATCTCATTAAATAATAAGCCTTTTTTAAGGACTCAGTGAATCCATTTAAGTAGGTACAAAGTCACATTAAGATCATCTCAACCTGTATTTTTTTAATGAAGGATTTCAAAAATTCAGTGTATTCTGATTATGAACGCATTTTTTTCAGAAATTCTGAAAGACACAGAAAAGGTCAAATGAGAGAATAAAGATCACCCTAATCTTATTCTTAAAGATACTGATACGCTTACAGAACAATGCATAGATGAGATATAGATATACATATTTATAAAATGGGATAACAAGTCTATATTGTTTTGTGCTCTCCTATTCATGTATTTCTTTTATCATGAATCATTTTTCAGGACAGTGCATTTTCAATAACATAATTTTAAAAGATGCGTGAGCTCTGAGTTATACATATCATGATTTAACTTTTTAATTTTATTTCTAATTTTCACTATTATAAATATTACCTTTACTGTCTCAATGTGCAGATATTTTTCCATGTCTCTAATAATTTCCTTAGGATAGAGTTAGGATAGATTTCTAAAAGCAGTATTTTTAGAGGTGGTTTTTAAATCTCTAACCCTTTGATGCTAACTTATACCAATTACATGTTCAACTCAGGGAATAAAAAAGCCTACTTTGTCACATCTGCACCAACATTTAGTGTTATCACTGTTGTTTCTTTTTTTATGAAATCATGTCCTTTGACAATCTTATTGCTTTTTAAGTACTTTTTATTTTTTAAGAACATTACCTATTTTTTCCTTATTTGATGCTAAGAGTTTTCCCCTACTGGCTTCGATTTGCCTTTTCTTTCATGACAGAATACACATAGGAATTTAATGTTTTTAATAAAGTATGTCAACTTTCATTATATATTCTTTCTTTGCTTTTATTTTTAAAATATTCTTCCCCATCTAGAAATCAATGCAATATCTATGCCTTCTTTTTTAAACTTCTTTTTACATTTGACTCTTTATCCCTTTGGGATTTACTTTTATATGTGATATGAAGTGAGATATTGCCTTAATTCTTTCTTAAATGTTTACTCAAATTTACCCAAAGACTTTCGTTGCATAATTAATAATTTCTCCATTTGTGATTGTGATTCCTTCAAATGTCTGCTATTTTATTGGGTTTTCTAATAATCAATTATGGTTTTTTTTTATAATTATTCCCACTGCTTCCTAATTATTGTTATTAATTTACTTTTTTAAGGAAAGGTGCAGGCAGGAATGAAGGCAAGCGGGCGGGCAGGCAGGCAGGAAGAGAGGAGGAAGAAACATCTTCATTTGATTTTTACTTAGTTATTCACACTGGTTGTTCCTCCAGACCCAGGACTCCAACCCAGGGGTTTGTGGCCTGTGCTCCTTTGAAGGCAATTGACCTAACCGCTGCTCCACTAGGGTGCACCCCTAGTCTATTATTTTGTATCTTCATTATTTATTTTATTTTGATTTCCTTAGGATATTGCTTGAGTTTCACGCTTGAGTCATATATTTTTATTCATCTTCCTTTAGAAATGGTTAGATTGGTTTGACTAGATAATAATCTCATGACTGCATCTGTGATTTCCGCAATATTTGGAACAGCATCCATAAAAGCCCTACTGATGATAGGCTTTGAAAGAGCTTTCATGATTTTATGATTAATATTGTATGAGACTCGAGAGTACGAAATCTGGAAAGTGTCTGCTAATCCCGATTCCGGTTCCCCCTTCCAGCTGCCCACACCCACCTGCTGCAGAGATGGGGCCACATCTCTTCACAAGGAATCTATTCGCACCGATGCCATCAGCTTGTTAGGGGTTCCCTGGTTAAACTGAAGAATGAGGCCCTGCAGGATGTCATTCAAAAGGAACAGAAAAGTGGGCAAAGGGGTTGGTGTGTGCTTGGGATTGTGAGGAGCCTGGGTCGGCGACAGAGAAGGAGAGGACGGAGTAGAGCATCAGGGAATGAGCGTGTAGCCACCTTAGAAAGAGGTCGAGGCTGAGGCTGCCCACCGCCCCGCAGGGAGGCCAGCGACATGGACCCATGAGAGTGAAAGGACCAGGCCGGCACATGTGTCAAGTCCAAGACTACGGGCCACTGAAGCGGTTTCCTGCCCTGGCTTTTTACCTTTTCAGGAACCAGAGAAGAAACACATTGAAGAGGGAGTCAGGAAAACTGGGTCTTAATGCCTCCTTGGTCAGAAATCCTCTTAGGATTCTTGAGTGCGTCACATCTCCGCTCTATGTTGTCAAATGAGGGGTCTAGACCAGATCATCTTTTACATCAGTTCTGTTGATAAATGTTTGAGTCTGTGCTTTTGGCACTGCGGGCACATTCGCAGAAGCGTAGGCCCGGCTCTGCCCTGCTCTGTTGGGGAAGCAGGTCTTCATGACCGCATGGGAGGAGTCACCCCTGAGAGAAAACTCTCCTCTTGCATCAAACAGGTTGCCCATCTGGTCACGGGCTGGGGACCCAGCTCCGACAACACTCACTTCTAGGAGTCTCTCTAGTCATCTGTGCCCTGTGATGCCATCAGAATTGTCACTGGCTCAAGGGTAGTCTGTAGCCTGTCTCTAACCCAGTGCAACGTCTTCTGGCCATGAATGAGAAGTAATTCAGGGGACCCTCCGCTACTCCCCAAAAGAGACTACTCTGGATGAAGAAAGTGAGCGGCCAGAGTACTGGCAGCAGGAGCCTGAACCGATGAGATCGAGAATCGGAAACCTGGTGTCTGAGCTTAGAACTGCTGCGTCTCATACATGATGCATCCGTCAGTGAATCTGTTTCATAATCTGTTAAATGTGAATTATAATAAAAAGACTCCCTGAAAGAGTCAAAGGATGACATGAGATAATGCATATGAGCATTTCTCCAGTGCTTCTGCTGCAGGCTATCTCAGCAAAGAGCACAGACATAAAATGTCAGGGCTGTACGAGCTGCTGGATCTAGCAAAGGGCTTTTCCTTTCCTGCGGGGGAAACTGAGGTCCAGCGAGACTGTCGCCTGTTCACCACTGTCCCGGGGATCACCCAGGGAAACAGCAGCTGGGGGCCGTGTGCAAACATGAGTGTGCACACTTTCAGGCATGTCTGTGTGTCTGTGTGATTATACATGCACATGCATGCCAAGCAGAGGGCAAAAGGCAGTGGTTGTGTCTGCTGCAATGTGCGGGGCCACAGCTATAGGAGTTCATCAGCAGATGCAAACCGACTTTGCTTGAATGATTTACACCTTCCGGTTGTTAGTAATATTCTCCTTTATCCAAAAGAATAGGCTGGTTGATGATAATTAATAATAAGTTGATGACTCATTGTAGTTAAATGGCACATACTAAGTGGGCATTTAAAAATAGGCTCTTAATATAGGCAAGTGTTAAGATGGGAAGCATCGCACATGAGTACACTATTTCCGAGTTCTTTCTGACTCGCCCCTGAAAAACGTTCTCAGTGTAAGTCAGCCATCTGTGGGAAGCCCGCCTTGTCTTCAGGCTGGACTGCCTGCTCCCTCACTTTGTTGATCCCCGTAGATACGAAGAGCGGGCACTTCAGACAGGTACGTAGTTCAAGTCCTCTTTTAACAGATCACAAAACTGAGGCCTACAGAAGGTAAGGGACTTACCCACCCAGGGGTATGCTGGTTCAGTCATTTGGGAAATAGCTGTGAGAGGACCTGCTTCGAATAGAAATAGTGAAGATGTAAATTTAAGCTCCGGAGTCTTTTTCCTGTTGAATGGGCTGCAGGGGAAAACCTACTTCTCCCAAAGACGGAGCATCCAATGGGGGACCCAGAGTGCTGGAACGAGCTGAACTTCTTGACTAAGTGGACAGCCTGGTGCTGAGGTCTGCTTTTCAAATATCTCACTCAATGAATCCACACCGACAGGATGGTCTGCATCACTCCTTATTTGGAAAGAATGGTTTACTGTGTCCGTTAAGATAGGATTCTTTCTACCTGCCTGAGTTCTGCTAGGAAGCCTCTACAGAAGGAGGTCAGGTAGGAAGACTTCAGTTAATTAACCAAACAAACAGCAAAGATAGAGCTTCCCAAATCATGCTCACTAGGGCCAGGATTCTATGAGACGTTAAGAAAGATGAAACAACAGAAAATCACCCCAGAGTTTCTTATGCCAAGGTGCATGGCGGACATCCACACTGGCTTAGAGTGTGCGGTGTCCCCATATTTATTTGAACAAAGGACACCTTTCTTTCAGGGCCTCGTTCCACAGGACGCAAGTTTAAGAAACACTGGTCTCAAGTATAACCTTAAAGTGAGTAAGTGTTTTTTCTTTTGCTCTTTTTCTCCTCTCTGTCTCTGTCTGTCCGTCTGTCTCTCCCTCCCTCTGTCTCAAGCAAGGAGACCGGAGATTGATTATACATACAAATGAAGAGTTGAATCCCAGGGAAACTGCATGTTCTTGCCAGCAATGCTGACACTCTTTCAAAGGGCTTTTGAAACTTCTTTCCAGTAATTGTCCCCAGGAATCAGGACACATTCTTCTGAATACCCTTGTTAATGGCAAAGGGTGACCCCTTGAGAGGGGATTTGATTTTGGGAACAAAACTATGCAAAGTCAAACCCCAGTGATTCATGTTCAAGAGGAAGTAGACAGAAGTAGTTAAAAATGGGGCTATGGGTTTAAACCCCAGCTCCGCCACTTGTCAGGGGTGTGACATTCAGAAGGTTGCATAACCTTCTGGGACTCACAGTTCCACCTGCAAAATGGAACTAATTATACCTGCCTCGTAATAAAATAAAATTATCATTTTATTATGATGATGAAATAACAAGTGTGTTATAAAGTGCCTAGTATCAGGCAACCCAAAAAGGACAAATGTCTCAAACAAAAGTTCCCTTGGTTTTACCGCATGGTTTGGAAAGTGCCAGTGAAGGCACTTCTCAAAGAAAGATCTGGAAATGTTTAATCATGAAAGCACAGTTGGGAAGAATCTCCTATGAGGAAATGCCTGCAAGCTTTCCTAAAGTCATGTCTGTTTAATTTTTATAAAGGCTCATTGCTTTGTGATCCCATTTTACACAGTAAACACCTGTGCTGTGTAATGGTCCTACCAGTCCCTTTCCAATACTGCCCGTGGGAGGGGCATTAAAACATTGTTTTATCATCCGGACCATGGGGAGGTCCTGGTAAAGCCCCAGTGGATCTACTTGGGAAATGTTATTTTAATAAAGAACTACTTGTAATAGCCAGTTCATATTATGAGATGCTTTCAATGACCAATCTAATTTACTGGTTTATTATAATTAGCACAATAAATTTTGTTCATTTCTTTAAAAAGATAATTTTCTATCTTATATTAATTTAAAGTAACTATAGGATAGAATGCAAGAGGTCTTTAGCCTATTTAAAAATCTGCTTCTAGATTTCTCCTTTCCCCTGAAAATTAGAAAACTATGGCCCCATGTTCATGTACCACCTTCTTGTCAGCAATAATCATTTGGAGCTGAGGGTACTATTTTTAGGTAAAACATGTCTTCTCTGGTTAACCTCAGTTACCTCTACTTCCTTTTCTTAAACTCCTCAGTTTCTTTCCCTTACCACATCATCCTAACCTCCATAAGAATTTGAGTTTGAGAACCACAATGTAATCTACCTCTGGTATTTTAGAAATATAGCTTACAAATATATGCTTATGTTTTTTACTTTATAAAATCAGAAACCCAAGTATTTTATGAATAGTTCATAACCTTAAAATCAGAGGCCCAGGGATATTTTGTGACCAACAGAAAGTCACTCAGCCATTAGTGGCTGAATTGGATTTCCAACCCAATTCCAGTTCAGGCCTCTTTCCATCCTACTGCAGAACCTCTTATCTGAAAACTGGTCAATGGTAATTATTTTAATGGGAGAATTTAAGCTCTTTACATTGAGAGTAATTACTGATAGGTAAGTCTTGGTAGGTAATTATTACCATTTTGTTAACTGTTTTCTTGCTGTTTTGTAGGTTGTTTTATCCCGCTGTCTTTTTTTTTTTTTTTTTTGTATTTTGATGTATTTTGGTATCACTATGGCTTGACTTCTCTAGCATGTTCTTTGTATAATTACTACAGGTTTTCCCCCTTGTAGTTACCATGAGGCTTACATAAGACATCTTAAAATTATCACACCCCATCTTAAATTGATCACAAGAGGCATTCCTGAACTTTACACTTTAACACTCCTCATTGTGAAATATTTTAAGTGACATGTTTGCAAAATGTGGCTGCAGTTCTTTTTCTCATGAGGAAGAAGTGAAAAAGTTACGCTCCCGTCTTCCTCTGAAGAAAGGTAAGTCGTTCATGTTTCCTGTGACGAGTAGCAGGCTTTCTGATGGAGACCGATGTGCAGAACAGCAAAATTTTAAAGCTAGGATTATAGGCAAACCCAGCCCCTACATTCAGAGGCTACTCTGAGCCTACTGTGAAAGTGATTTTCAGAAACAACAGCATGAGCTGATGTTTATTGAGGTAAAGGAATTGCATCAAGCATCTCACATGTATTGCTGCCTTAATCCTCTTCATAATCCTGTACGGTGGGGACTGGCTAGTCATTTCGTAGATGCAAATAATGAAGCTTGATTCAGTTTGCCCCAAATCACAGAACTAGTGAGCAGCACAGTGGGGATTTGAACCTGTGCTCATTGGACCCCAAAACCTATGTTCATTGCTACTGGTCACATTGCCATCCCATGAGGGCTCACCATTTTGATATCCCAGTTGTCATTGTAAAGCCCCTACAATCATTTTGGAGCCTATATCAGCCACGTGACCAACAGCCGGCAAGTATGACCATCATCGCCCATCAACTGAATACCACCTTGAGCAAAACGAGAAGGCACATCCAGACTGCCTCACAACACAGACAGGCAGGCAGAATATCATTTACCTTTCTAAGGATTGCCGCCAACTTGGAGTTGCCATCTCAGAGTGGGGAGGGAGAGCTGTCCCTCATTGTTCTGTCCCTCACAAAACAGGATGCTACCCACGGTCCACGGCAGAACCTCAACGCTGCGATGGGGATTTTGGCTTTCATATTGTTCCTGCTCACAACTATACAATGAACGAGCATCTTAGCTAATCAAATTAAGTTGAAAAGGAAATAATCTTCGTGTTGATGATTATTTTTTATCTCAATAATGCTTAACTGGCATTTCCCTTTGAATTCATGTCAGATTGGATAAAGGGGGGGTGGGGGATTTTACTCTCACAGGAGAGAGATGTGTCAACATCTACAGTCACATGAAGAACCTGTGAGGTTAAAATGATTTTTCATGTGTCAAAGACCTAGAGGAACTTGGAATGGGAAAAAAGAGATTCGAGTAGAGCGTATAAGGAAAGGCTTTGAGTGCTGTGCCTTCCCTGTTGAAGGAGTTGACTTCACAACGTCAGGAGCAAATATCTCCTCACATAGTTTTGGTTTGGCTCACTTTCTGACCTCTATGCTACTGGTTCATGTGAAATCTGAAATACCTGCATGCCAAGTATCAGAAAGAGTTATGAGCATGACCAAGACTGTCTATTGAGAGGAAATAGGAGTCTTTAGTATAACCTCTATGAAAATATGGATTGAATTAAACAAATAATTAGTAAGCCAGATCTAGGCTGACAGCATTCAGGCTCTTCTCTAGGACCGTGGATATTATTGATAATCTTCCATGACAGGCATGGACAGATATAAGGACAAATAGCTCTGATGAAGGGAGAACAAGAGACATCAGTAAGTCCATTGAGCTTGAGAAACATAAGTCAAGGAACTGGGTACTGCAGTCTGATTGGAGCTGGGGGGGAGGGGCAGGATCAATATTAAGAGAGATGATAGGACAAATAATACAATTTTATGAATATCTACTCAGGTATTAAGACTTTCTCTGTTTCTAGGGAACCGTTACAGGCTTCCAAGCAGGGGGCTGACATGATGAAATCTGTTTCACTAGTGGAGATTGGTAAGATGGGCGCCGAAGGAGACCAGGGCAGAAGCTGCTTCAGCAGCATCAACTGGAGCTATGACCCCTGGGGGAAGAGGAGGTGGCAGATTCTCAGGCTGTTTGAGTTGGGGCTTGTCCAGTGGGAAATGGACAGTGAGGGAGAGGGACAGATTGCTCCTCAGTTTCTTGCCTGAATACATGATGGATGAAGGACCTCTTCAGAGAAAACATCTGTTGCACAGTTACAACAATTAATCAAAAAGTTAAAAATTAGACTTATGGGAAAAGTGTTGAGAAAACTATCTAAAGGTCTGAAAATTTTACTGGAGGCATCTGCTATGTACGAACTCAAAGGTGCTCATTCATAACTTACAATTCCTCGAACGCTGAGATGTCTGATGTGATCAGTTGTGGAAGGTGGCTGGTTCTTTTTTCTAACAGTTACAATATAAAGATTAAAAAAGAGGCCAATCACTGTAAAGGCAAGAAAAGTCATGGGTTTTTTTCCTGCACAAATAGTGTTTTGATGGACTATATGATAAAACCTTCGTAAGGATGGATATTATTTATCTTGTTCATGCTATTTGTCTTATAAAAATATTTTTATAAAAAATGTACTTTTTAAAAAAATATTTTTTAGCTATTCTGGACTTATTTATGTGTTGAAATGATACCATCCCCTTCAGAGAAATCAATTCTATTGCTTCAAAAAGATAAAATCTGATGGAATATGTAGAATTTTTTTCTAGTTACATTGAATTCATACATATATATACACATACATACATATATATATGTATGTATATCTGAGCATGATACCAACTCTGGAATTTACTTCCTATTAATATAATTTTCTTAAAGAGCTGGAGGGATTTAATGAAGTACAAATTTTATAAACAAATGGTAATATAGATCCCTTTTATACTCATATTTGAGTTTTACTTCTAGAATGAGCTTCATCACTGGGAATTTCAATCTGTAGTTGAAAGAACAGGGCTGGAACGTGTGAGAACACATTCCTGTAAATTGCTTTCATTATAAGCACCACTCCCTGCCACTAAAAGAAAACTAGAATGAATAATCATTCTCACTGGTTTTATATATTTCATATCCGGCCCTATGGAGAATATGAATGAAATTGCATTTGTTTGGAAAGGGTTTTGTTGTTTTATAAAACCATAAATGAGAGAGTTTTAAAAAACAGGTTTGTACAACTAATCTGATTAATTTTTATTGAGTGATTTGATTCTTTCTCTTCTCTCCATAGTGTGGGCTTTTGTTTTTCTTATTCTCCAACACAAACTGCCAGCCACGGCCTACCAGGATTTTTTCCTCAAAAACACTGCTACTTCAGGAAGAACGACGTCTGTTTCCCTCGGTAGCCCAGGCTGACATTTCAAAAAGTATTTCTCATCATGCCTTCTGCAGGTCTGAAAAAGCATTTGGGGCCAAAATGAAATGCTCAGACTGTCAGGGTAAATGAATGATAGGAATGGGATAGTTCTTTCCCCTTTTTCAAAACAGAGCAAAAAAAAAAAAAATCTCTGCCTTCCTAAGTCAGCCCAGCAGAACTGATTCTAGAGTTTTCTCTTCACAGGATATGATGGTCCTTTGATAATCCACGTCAAATGCCCTCAGAATTCACTGCAAACCTCAAGCAATGGCTCGTCTGGTTGCACAGATCAGACAAAGACAAATCCAGTCCCTTTGCTCTCATGTTCTAATGGGGGGGTGACTGGACTCTTCCTCTGTGAACCATCCATTCCCATCACTGTTATGATTATATCACAATTCATACTTGGAACCTCATCATTTATTTTACTGTCAGTGAAAAGGGTCTTATAAGAAGACCCTTTCATGAAGACAAGAGGCAGCAGAGAAACTTGGGCAGGGAAGAAGAAGGAGCAAAATATTAGGGTCCTAGAGATTAAAGACAAACTTTGACCTGGACAGTTTTGCATAAGGTTGGCCCTGGAGCAAATCTGCATGGTTGAGGTTAGCTGGTCTAAGTTAATTAAGGACATACAGGGCAAGAATTACTCACCCTTTTGTTATTCTGAAACCTGAACTGCTTTTAGAAAGAAGGGCTGGAATGTTCCATAGGAACTCTGAGCATGGGACACAGGGGCACTGGAGGGCTATTTAAAAACCAATTCCTTGGTTTGCCTCTGTGATTCTAAATACGTGTAATCACATTACCCTGCGGCAGCTGGTAACTATTTCTATAACACTGTTGAGCATCTGGGCTTGCGACTCAGTAAAAACAAAGGGGAGACTGCTAACTGATTGGGTCCATCAATCCAGCTTCCTGTGTCCTAGCTTGTGTTCATCTAGTCTTGGAATGTGAGGCGTGTGATGACCGACATTATTTGAATTTTAAGGACTCATGTATTTAGCTCTCCTTGGGCACAGAGATGCTTAGCTCTTCCAAGGATGCTCTTTAAGTGAGCCATTCATTTATTTAACAAATGAACCACATAAGCATAATTCATCTTTCTCAGAGGCAAAAATGTATTCTCCTTTAGGTGGATCCTAGCACTGGAGACTTTGCCCCTTTCTAGCTAAAGATGATCTTTTCTAGAATTATCTGATGTGCTAACACTTCCGCATCTCACACCACAGATAAATCCCTGAGGAATATTCTACTCGATTGTTAATCAGTCAGAGACATCAGCTTCTTGGAAGGACATTAGCCAATATTATTACATAACATTAAAACACCTGAATGGGTTTGTGGATTCAATAGAACAGTGAGACCAGTTTTGGGATTTTCTCTCAGATCAAAACATTAAGTGATTTTCAGTTCATGAGCTTTATGTAAAAATTGAAAACCCTCCTGTTTAGAAGATACGTAATCATTTGTCATGCATTCTATGTCAAGCATTTCATCACCTTGCACCTGATTAATTTCTGACAACGACCCTTCAAAGCACATGCAATCGCTTCCATTTCACAGATGGGGAGCCTGAGGTTCAGGGTGTCATTTGCACAAGATTTCATGTCTGGTTTCTAGTGAGCGGTGGGATGAGATTTCACATAGTTCTCTCCAATTTCAAACCCATGCTTTTGCCTCCTTCTCTCTCTCTGTAATCTCAAATAGCCAAAATGGTCAATTGAGTCCAAAAAAAACAAAACAGCATCTCAAATCAAATAAACAAAAAACTCGGTTCCGCAGTCCTGCACTTAAGGGAACCAGAACTCAGCTGCTGGACACCTGGACACTTCCCTCTGGGAACAAGGCAACAACAGCCCTGTCTGCTGCCGTCCCCGAGTGCCAGGGCCCTCAGCCCCTGTGTGGTCCTGCTCTGCGAACTAGCTCTCCGATCGCCAAACATCACACATCAGGACAAACGATCCATGTTACATGATGCTCGCGGAGAGATCTGATTTCTTCATCAAATACCATTTTTTGACAATGTTCAGACACAGACTGAATGCAGTTCCCTTGTGGCCAATTCAAAATGCACAGCAAAAACCCATCTCTTGTTCCACCCTCTATGACTATGTTCTTTCCCTCCTGGTGAGGGGGGCTAGTTATAAATGAGATTAGAAAGCAGTCTCTCCAGAATTAAAATGTTAAGGAATTACCTAGAAAGAACCCAGATTTTCTCCCCACATGGTAAATCACAGAGTGGCAGCCTGCCCCGCTTCCCCCGACAATAACATCTTGAGCACATATGTGATGCTGGGTTCTGTACTGACGAATTCAAAAACTCCAGGGCAAAATCACTAAAGTTCCCAACTCAAAAATGAAAGTAAAATAGTGGCGTGGCACTGGGATCACTGTCACAACATGCCAACAACTTGGCAAATACCCCTGCAGGGAGACAGCCTGGCAGGTTAGCACATGGACCGCTGCAGGTGACAACCTGTGTCCTGGGGATCAAGTTGCAAACAAACCCATCTCCCTCCTCCCCACTTACGGATACTCTTTTTTTCCTTCCCAGAAATATCATCACATTGGACAACATTGATATTGAGCTCATTTTCCTGGACGGCTTATCCAAATACATGCCATATTAAAAATAGTCAGGATATAAATATTTCTCACAAGAGCTGCAGCGACGGTGTGAAAAGAAAACTCCCTTCGGAGATTTCTGTAAAACCGGACCTCACAAAGGATCTGAAAGGAAACAAAAAACACACAGACAGACACACACAAAGAGACACACACACACACACACACACACACACACACACACAGAACAAGCCTTGTGTTAATCCGCTTTAGCATAACAGTCAGTATTTTGACCCTCGCGGAGGAAGTACAAGACACTTCCTTCCCAGATAAGTCGGGGCCATGAATCTGCTACAGGTTTCTTATAATCATGCTCTGGGCTGGGGAGTAGCTAAGAGGGAAAAAAAATCAACATTTCTCAATGCAGCAGTGTTATCAACACTGTCAGATGGCCCAGCACGCCAGAGAAATCCCTCTCTCCGAGCCCTCCTGCCCATTCATACAAAGCCCCCCCACCTCGGCTGGCATTTAAAAACCATCAATTAGATATGAAATGCTTACGGGCCTTACAGTGAGAGAACATCAGGAGGCACGGCGCGTGGAATGGCTCTGGCATTCTCACATAAAGCGTTATCTTTGCTACAAGTACACACAGCAGGGCATTTTGGCCTCGCTGGCTTCTTCCCCTCCGCCAGCAGAAGCGCAGATAAGAGACACAGGCAGTAAGCGGTTCTTTTCAGGGGGAGGCAGGCATTTCCCATCCTTCGGCTTCTCTCTGGTTCCACGCAGTCACACAAATCTCCCCCAACATGAACAGGGCTTCTGGAGTTCAGATGATGGTCTTGCTCTAAGACCAGGGCACAGAGGCGCCCGCCCTCCTCCTCTGCTCTGGCTCTCGGCTCTTCGCCACAGGGACCTGCCACTGCTTCGGGAGCTGCTCCCGGCTCCAGCGATGCGGGACTCGGGAGGAGACCTGTGAGGTGCTGTGCGCTGGGAGGGACCTGGCTGCCGGAGCAGTGAGCCGACTTGCATCACCACCACACACAGCGCAGACCAGCCTTCGAAGGCAAAGCGAAGTGATGTAACAGAAAATAAACAGCTTTCTGCTTTGCACCGGGAGGCCCTTTAATTGTTACCAAAAATAGGACGGCATGATGTCTTAGGAGTGGGTGGGAGCCGTCATCTTGCCGGGCTCCGCAATCTCGGCAACCTCTGGGAATTTGCTTTTCATGTGGCCAACAACCGAGGAAGAAAAACTAGCTGTGGAGCCAGCCCTGGCTGGAAAAATGAAGTTAAACGGAACTCTCTGCCTTTGCAGCTTTTGGCTGAAAGCTTGGCATTTCTTGCTTGGTCCACCTGACCGGTGGTGTGGGGGCGAGACTAACAAAAGCACATGGAGAATGTGACTCTCGGGGGTGAATGCGGGTGACACTTCTGTGACACTTACCAGCACTCATGAATTACTGGTATTCAGAGCCTGCCCCCCACCCCCACCCCTCCGGTCACGACAAGGGAGGGACACGGCGTGGACGCCTGCCTCTGTGTCAAAGCCACCCTCCCCACATCTCAAACTTGTGCCCGGCGCCTGGAGGGGGCTCCCTGGCAGCAGAAGGCAGCCAGCCTTGGCTTCCCTGGGTTTTGGGAAAGGCCTGGCTTTGCCCAGGAGCCTCTGACAGGGCGAACGCTGACCAAGGGTGGCTGTCTAGCTCTCAGGTCCCGCTTCCACCGCAAAGGAGCCGACGCGCTCTGCACCTGTCCCCTGGTCTGTAAAATGGGATGATAGGTCAGAGAGCCCAGAACTATGAACATGGAATCAAAAGGCTACATTGCTGTCTGATTTGAAGGGACAAGGAAGCACGTGGGGGGAAGGACACACGATTGGGCAGAGATACCTGATCAAGGCAGCTGGGAAGACCCTGAGAAGGGAGGAAAGGAGGCTCATAGGCCGTTGCTCCCCTTAGCTTGCTGAAGGCAGCCAGCCACCCCCAGGCTGGCACAGCTGACCAGGGATGTCAGTCCTCGATCCTCGCTGTCAGCTTCTCGGACTGAATGGTAGGAGGACTCGGAGCAAATGTGTCATGCTGGCATAAACTCCTCTCGCATGGCCTTGACCGCCCACCCTTCCTCTCGCCCATCTCTTGCTTCATTCTTAACTTCTGTGAGGGGCGGGCAGCAGCAGTCGTGTTTCTTCTCCTGTTTGCCCTGAAGCCCCAGGAAGGCAGGAGCACGCGGTGAGCCCGTGCCTGCGTGCACATGTGCCTGTCCCGAGAAACTTCAAATCGCACCTCGGAGGATGATGCGGGCGTGTGGCCTCGTCAAGGGAGTCACGGACAACTCCCTGAAGGGGCAGTGATTGAGCTGAGCTCCCAGGCAGGACGGATGACCCAGAGGGCTGGGGAGAGCCTTCCAGATGGGAGTCAACAGCATATGCAAAGGCCGGGCCACCGACCACGGAACAGCGGGCACCCGTATTTATCGTCATGAAGCCGGCTTTGGAGGGCTTGCACCCATGCTGTTGTCACAGGAGGAGGTCGGTTCACGAGCCATGATTTCAGGGTGGGGGCGGCTCAGGTCGCTGCTGTTAGAAACCGGGACCAACAGGCGACTGCACTGTGAGCAGTGAAAGTGGCATTTTATGTAACATCAGTCCTGCTTCCGGCACACAGCGGAAACCTGTTCCACCAAGTTAGTTCGTGGTCATCATTTTGCAAAGGATGATTTCTAGCCCGTCGCTCACCCCCTACCTTATCTGATGGCTGAAGGATGTGTTTGTAACGTTCGGGGTCCCTGGAGTTCTCAGCCCCATCTGTGCACGTGACAGGTGGGGAAGCCGCGGGACACAGAAGGTGAGTGGCACAGCCGTGGTGCCGTCATCTCGGGGCGACTCGCTGGCAGACAGGGTCTTCTGAGCAGTGTCGCCACCCAGGACAGCTGACGCCCTGCAGCGCGCTCTACAGAGAGCATATTGTCAAGACGGTCGGCCAGTCCTCGACATTGTGCCCTGTCATTCCAGTCCAAGGGGGTGAGCCACCCTTCACGTCTGACCCGGTGAGACGGGGAAGGCCCATGAATGAGGGGCAGCGGTCATGTCCATGACTATTCAGTTTGCAGCTGTGTTTATCTGCGGATCAGTGTGTCAGTTAAAGCAGAAAAAGGACCATTCGAGGGGGCGAACTCTAAGGACAAGTTACAATGAGCATTCTGAAAAGACAGTAACTTTTTCTTTTTCTAAGGCATTTAAAGCCTGGATTGAATTGAATTCCCCATTCAATTACAACACCCACTAAGATCAGGCAACATTTTAACCTCGTAGCGCAGAAGGCTGACCGCATCTTAGGGAGCAGAAGCAGCCTCGAATGCTGGCTCCAGCATGGAAGAGGGGCCCAGGGAGAGGAGGGCCAGTCGCTACGACGACGACATCTCGAGAGGCTGGGGAGGGGCTCCCTGGCTGATGAAGCGCCCTCCCCGGCCTCCTGTGGGAACACTGCTAGGGCACAGCAGGTGTGCGGGGAGAGAAGCGAGGGGCTTCATGGTTTCCACTGACTTGCAGGCCCTGAGGTAAGGCCTGGCAACACACCTGTGGATTCCGGTGGGGAACCTGGGAGGGGCCAGAAGGGATGAAAGCGAAGGTGGAGGGAGGCCCCGCAGGCGGGAGGCCTGGCTGAGGCAGACACAGGCCCAGTCTCAGCTCTAGAAGAGCAGTTGCATGGGGTCCAGGCTGACTGAGCTCTGCCAGCCATGTGACCATGCTGAGCCAGTTTTCTCCTCCGTAAAATGAAGATGATAACAGCAAAGCGTCACATAGAATTGCTGGGAGAATTACATCTAATAATGTATCTAGAATCTGGCTCCAAGATGGCAGACAGCCTCTTCCCCACAACACGACCAAATGTACGACACAAAACAAAACAAACCTACTTGACGATTATGATCTTTGAAAAACAGGACCAACATCTTCACAAAGAGAGGGGCCCCCGGGCCTTATTAAAACTCGGAGTAGCCGATCTGTCTCAGAACCACAGCACCCTGCTCGGGGACGCTGGGGCCGGGGCAGAGCCCAGCGGCCTGACGTTCTGCTGGAGCTACAGGCTGCCTCCCGCGGCACATGCTCCCAGGCCTCCACTGAGCTTCGGCACCAAGCGGGAACTCAGCACGGGAAGGAAAGCGGATGAGCCGCCCTGGAAACGGAAACATGGCTTCTTCAGGGTGCTGGCACTGGAGGCCCCCGCTGCGGGAAAGCCTGGGGCGGGGTGGGCAGGGGGCCCTCTCGGCCTTTAGCACAGTGATGCAGGACTGTTGGCTCTGACTGCGCCATTCCGCACACTGTCGGGGACAGTCAGGTTGGCAGCACTTGTGTGAATAGTTGACTAATCCCAGCAAGGAGCATTTCATTCTGCTCCTCTCATGGGGATCATAATTGTAACAGGAAGGGCGCCAGCAAAATGCAGCTCCTGCCCACCTGTGGCTACAGCCAAACAGCTTCCACTCTTCGGGAGCTTGGTACCTCCCGAAATTCTGCCCTCAGACCCCAGGGCTTGCTTATCGCCCCCTGCTGGGTTTGCCACTCCTCTGGGGGACCGAGGGGCTCTCACAAGGGCGGAGGCTCCACTAGGAACAGCACCGCGCGCTCGTGTCTCTCCTCTGGGTTGTGCTGGCACAGCAGTGGGCTTGGGGACTGGCCCCCGACTCCAGGGTCTCGCTCCTTGGGCTTTGCTGTTCATGTCTGTGACTCTGGGGGACAAGTATGCGTTCCTGATGCCAACTCCAGTCCTGTGGGCTGGACTCTCAGACTTCAATGTAGGGTTTGCCTTAGAGCTTCAGCAAATCCAGAGTGTTGAGATCACACAGCTAAAGGAAGTTCGGCTTTCCAGACGACCGGCCAGGTCCATTCTGTGCAACCCGACACAGTAACTCAGGGCCTTTACATCTGAGAGGCCTAATCCATAGACATAAATACAGAATGACAAACAGATTGGAGAGAGAGAAATGTACGTGAAATGATGGCTCTAAACTAAACCCCAGGGGAAAGTCTGAATGCAACAGATTTAAGTAAGTTACCCGATGAAGACTTTAAAGTCACGGCTTTAACGACATTCACTGAAATCAGCAAACAACGGAGGAATGAAAGAGAAGTACAACAAAAGCAGAGAAAACAGGAAGCAGTTCCAAACGGAATTCATGGAGCTAAAGAACTCAATAAATAGGCTCAACAAGAGGCCGGAAGAAGCCTCCAATAGTGGAAGGCATCCACTCATGCCAGCAAGGAATAAAAAGAATGAAAAGAAATGATGGCGGCAACCTATGGCAGAACATCTAGAGGAACTATATTTGCATCATAGGGGTCCCAGAAGGAGATGAGAGAGAGAGAAAAGGGGGCAGAAACCATATTTGAATAAATAAAAGCTGAAAATTTCCCTAACCCAGGGAAGGAAGAAGACCTCCAGACCCAGGAAGCTCAAAGAGTTCCAAACAAAAGAAACTCTACACACATCATCAAATTGTCAAAAACACAGGATAGGGAATCTTAAAATTAGCTAGAGAAAAATGAGTTGCATACAAAGGAGCCCCCATAAGACTGTCAGCAGATTTCTCAGCAGAAAGTTTACAGCCCAGAAGGGAATAGCATGATACACTGAAAGTGCTGAAAGAAAAGGACTTCTAACCAAGGATACTCTATCCTGCTAGATTATCACTTCGAATCGAAGGCTTGATCCAGAGCTTTACAGACAGGCAAAAGGTAAAGGAGTTTACCACCACAAACCAGTTTTGTAAGAAATACTAAAAGAAGTTCTATAAAATGAAAAGAAATTCACTTAAAAGCTGTAAGACATCAAAACATAAAATGTGGGGAGGAGGAGAGTAAATATGTGCATTGTTAGAATGACCTTGAGACTAACTTCCTTTCAAGTATAAAACAGGCTGTAAGCACAGAAACTTTTATGTAAACCGCAGGGTAACCTCAGCACATAACTCCAGGGGGAAAAATAGAAGAAAATATCTAGGTAAACCAAACAAACAGACTTATTTTCAAATCAGCTAGGAAGAGAAAGAGGAGAACAAAGGTGTTCTTTGCAACGACACTCAGAAAACAGTGAACGGAATGACAATAAGCAGTTACATATCAAAATCACCCTAAATCTTGATGGACTGAACTCATTAATAAAAAGGCGGAGTAGCTTCCTGAATCAAAAAACATAACCCAACTTTCTGTGGCATTCAGGACAGTCATCCACATTGGAAAAATAAACATAGGATAAAGTCTGTGGTTGGAAACTAATCCTGCAGTCAAACGATAACAAAACAACTGCAAAAAAAAGACAAAACAGTCATACTTTTAGTAGATAAAACAGACTTCCAATTAAAGAAGGTAACAAAAGACAAATGGACATTCTATAATGATTAAATGGTCAATTCAGCAAGAAGATACAAATTCTTATTGTTGAGATGTTAATTACTAAACAAAATTTGACAGTTTTGGTAGAAAAACTCGAGTTTGGCTTTACAAGCACATGTCTTAAAACACTGAGAAATTATCCTAAAAAAGAAGCATAGCATTTATGAATCCTCTAATCTGGAAAAATGTTGATGAAGTAAACTCTTGTTTATAACTTTAAAAATTAAGGTTTTTAACAGTTAAAAATTCTAATTAATATAAGAAATTAAGGTTAACAAAAAAACGTGGAAAATACATTTAAATGAAAGAAACTAAGACGTGTAAAGGAACTAAATTTTGAGTAGAAACAGGTTATTTCAAAATGTGGAATTCAGACTGAATAAAATCGAATGAATTTACAATTAAGCTGTTTTTGTAAAAATCAAAATTTAAGTCCCTTCTTCTACTAAAAATAATTCTTAAATTGTGATCAACTTTTGATCACGTTTTAAGTTGCTTAAGAAGTTGACATAGAAAGAAATTGTGCCTCACAGCAAGTTATCTCTATCAGGCCTCTGATAAAGGTGAAAGTAAAAGCTGAGTCCATCAGAACTATGGCCCTTGGCTAAATGGGTGAATAAAAATGATTTATTATTGTGTTTCAAAACTTAAATTTCCAAACCTCCCCCTAAATCAAATTCTGAATGTAAAGACTTTTCAAAGGAAAATATGGGAAATCTTAGAGAGATCATCAGATATCTCATATAACGAAATTATTTTCTCTTTGTGGAAAGAGAGATATTAATCAAATTAGATTCATTTGGTATAATGAGCCCTTTGGGAAGCACTGTCAAAATAAAAAGTAATGCTCAACCATCTTGGCATGTATTTATGTGGAAGTCTAATGACTGATCTCTGTGTTAGAGTTATATTAAATTCCTTTAAAAAAAAAAAAGTGAAATGTGTTTACTTAAAACTCTGGTCATTATTTTAAAATATGACATCACAAAATTGAGTAAACTTCTTTGTCAATTGTGTGATAGCCAGATCTTTAACTATAATCATTTTTAAGTCCTTGGCCAGTTATAGAAACTATTACTTACTACTGCATTTCCTGTTCAGAGAGGTTCATGGAAAGGAGTTTCACAAGTTTATCATGAAACTGAACGAGGAAAAGAACTGCAAATATTATGGGAAACTAGATTCACAAAACTGCCCATAGAGATCAAGATAAAAAATGAATTTGAAAAAACTTATGCGAATGAATAAAGTCTTTCTGTTATTTTTTTTAACTTAAAATGGTATTGGCTCTTTTATGGCTTTGCTGAATTGAGAAAGTCCTTTTTCTCTGTAACTGCATAGACGCAATCGGGAAAACTGCTTGTCAGCAGAACTGAACACTCGCTTTCTCTCCCTGGTACTATCGGAAGATGAAAACTTTTAACTATCATTCTGAATGCAAACTGGAGATGGAAAGTTTAATATGAGTGTTAGCGTTCCTCTAAATACCTGGTAACATCAGAGAACATGTGCACTGTGATCCAGAACCTGTCAAGTTGCATTAAGGTGATACCAGAAGGTGCTTTCATCGAGACATCTGAAAATGTGGACTGGCCGCCTTCAGCTCACATTGACTAGAATCCCAATGATTAACCTTTGTTTTCTTTTGTTTCCTGGGAAACGCATCACATTATTGTTTGATACAGAATTAACTTTGGGAGTTCACCCTACAGGTAATTACCTTAAAGTAATTATTTCCAGGACTAATTCCCAGGTCCCAGAAGCAGCTGACATGAGGCAGACAGCTTTCCCAAGACTGTGGATCAAAACTACCTCACTCTTGTCCACCATTCCTCTCCCTTCTTAGAATTCCATATTTTTCTCTATTGAAAAAAGGGAGGGGTAGGAATATATTTTTCGTCTAAGTGAACATTTTTGTGCTGATTAGCAAGATATCTGGAAGTTGCAGGTCTCTGCCTATCCTTCGTTCAAAGCTTTTCACCGTGAAATATTTTTCTGTCTTACTCTCTTATTTTCCAATAACTCAGGCAGAGATCAAACACGCTTTTGGTCTGCCAAACCATGGCCATATCAACGAATCAATTGGATTTTGGTTATGTCAAGGTCTGGACAATGTGAAAGAAACCTGAACTCGTTTTTATTCCTGCTGATTTGAGTGCCTAGTGGACAAACACTGGACGATGACTGGACAGTGAGGTGTGGCCTCCACAGATAGAGAAAAAAACGTGCCTCTGCCTCTGCTTCCGGGGAGTTACTTGGACCTCAGACCTCTGTAGAAACCCAAGAACTATTTCTCCTCCAGGTACTCGGAACAGGTGAAAATTGTGCCCTGTGCATTCAACATAAACAGGCCACTAGACCTTTCTAGAACAGCGGTGAATCAGACTCTGTGGAGTGACTTTTAAAGTGGCATCTTCAAGCTTGCCGAGGACTTTGGAAGCGACTCCACATAGAGGTGTGTCACATTACCAGGTGTTTTGCTACGGACTGACCTGTTCTAATTGGGGGTACCTCAGCTGTTCCTTTGATTCAGTTGGTCTCATACCACATACTACGTATGTATCGCTCAGAAACCTGAACTTTCCTGGTTAAGCAATAAGACTAAGCTCTATGACTGTTAGAACCAGGCTAAAAGATGCTTGCATCAGCTCTTTCAAAATCCGATTTGCTCAGGAGCATATGGACAATGGAGCTGTACAGACTGTAACTTTTTCAAAGGTCCTGGAAGACTGCAGACCTTGAGAATCACAGACTCCAATCTGATCTTGTCCACGCAGCATGCTGTCTCTTTATTCCACTTGGCAAGAGTATATAACGGGTTTTTCCCCAGATAAGTTAGGACAATGTGGCCTCGGATCCCTAACTGCCTCTGTCATCAGACATTTCAACTTAAATGCCAGCCAAATGACACATCCAGTTTCCTTCGTTGATGAAACTGTGCCACAGAGCGGTGACAGTTGACAAATTGTTGAGAATTCTTGTATACCCTGATGCCAAGTTCTTGACTGTGTTCAAGCTCTTCCTCCCACGCTGTGGAGACTGTGAACGGGGGAAAGCAGCCCTAAATCTCTCCGCACCGCTGGAGCGGGCGCCCCACGTCCCTCTGAACACTGCAGTCAGAAGTTGGCAGTCGAGGCTGTGTGGTGCTTCAGCGTCTCTGCATGCGCTCCGCACCCTGATGCTGAGACGAGCTGGGCCTTCACTGGAGAAAGTCCTCCTTCTACGCAAACTGGACGAGCAAGCCACCAGAATGTCCATCTATCAGTTCACGGAGCGGGAGACTGGATGAGGGGACATGCGCTTCAATCTGATCTGTTCTCTCGTCTTCACTCTAATCTTTGTTCTTTTCTCTTTGCAGATTTCTTGTCACTAACACAAACTAATTCTCTCTCCACAGTCACTGGTAATGTGTGTGACTCCTAAGAAGTCACAGAGGAGGGAAGTGAAGGGGCTAACAGAGCACCTCAAGTCTCTCCGAACGGGTCTCTGTGGCCGCCCCACTCTGACGGGAAGAACCCTGGACAGTGGAGGCCACGCAGGCAAAGGAGACGCTCCAGTGCATCCAACCCTGCAGCCCCC
>RJWH01008742.1:0-16767 GCA_004363575.1 Solenodon paradoxus
CTTTCTTTTTTTCTTTCTTCCTGTAGACTTCGTGTGATTATTGTGAGGATCTAACAGAAGGGAAAGAAACACAGAGTTGTGAATAAAGCATTTCTGGGATCACGGAAATTCTGCAGCATACAGTAAGCCACTGTCAAAGACTTTGTGCTTCACTTTATTTCCCTGAAAATATGGGTAGGAATGTGTGTTAACAGTGATACTGAGGAACTCTCTTGGGTTTTTAAGAGATCAATAAAAAAATATTTGGAGTTAAAGTGTGGTTATTAATTTGAAGAGCAGAAGTTTTATGACAGAATCTACTCCTTCTGTGTTCATAACTGAAGGCAGAGGAAGTCTGCTGGGTTACTTTTTAGAACCTCAAAGTTCATTCTGTACTTTATTCATCATGACATAGGACTACCTTTTTAAATGTGTCTCTTGGAAAAATTAATGACTGAATGAAAAAAATTATTTTGTGTAGAATTTCTGTTTATTAAGTTTTTAATTTTTATTTTGAAACAGTTACAGATTCACATGAAGCTGATATCTATATACTTACAGCTACACACACACACCCTTCATCTCTGATTGAATCATCTGCTTAGCTATAGTTCAATATCAAAGCTAGAAAGCGACACTGATAGAATTCACAGAGCTTGTTTAAATGTCACCAACTTTACATGCTTTTATGTGTGTGTAGTTCTGTGCAATTTCATCACATGTGAAAACAAGTATAACCATCAACATGATCAAGACACAGAACTGCTTCATCAACACACGTCTCCCCAGTGCCTCCTGCTCATGGCGATGCCTGCCCTCCTGAGCCCCAAGAAGTTGCTAATCTGTTCTCGATCTCTGCAATTTGGCCACGTCAATGTTTTATAAATGGAGTCAAATCACGTGTCACTTTTGAGATTGCTTTTTCACTCAGCTGAATGCCTTTGATTGCATGTGTCAGAAGTCTCTCCTTTTTAGGGCTGAGTAGTTTTCCATGGTATGGACCTAGTATAAGTTATTTAGCCATTCACCTATTGAGCCATTCAGACATGTGGATGTTTTCCAGTTTGAGGCTCTTATGAATTAAAGCCACTATGAATATTCATGTACAAGTTTTTGTGAAAACATAATTTTTTGTATCTCTGGGATAAATGTCAAAAATGCTTCTGCTGAGAACTGAGGTGACCCATAGGGAATGGGATGGAGGGTTGGGGGCAAGTGGTGGCGGAGCCCACGGGATGGTGGTGAGGAACACTGGTGATTTGGTGGAGGGCAGGGTGTGTTGAAAGAGAGCTGAGGAACAGGGAAAATGCATATGTGGGGAACCTACACATATGAGTTTATTTTAATGTGTAAAAAAATGTTACGGAAATAAAATACTTGAAAAGACTTCACAGTACTAAAAAAAAATGCCATTGCTGGCACACCCTGGTGGTTGAACAGTTAAGTTAACTGGACGCAGTCCACACACATCCCCAGCACTGGGGTACACACAGGGTGAGGAGGACAGACAGGATGAACAACTACATAAAACAAAATGCTTCTTCCTCCTCTCTTCCCACCTGCCTGTCTCTGCTCACCTTCATTCCTGCTTGTACCACTCCCTTAAAAAAAAAAAAAAAAAGCTATTGCTCGGTCTTATGGTAAGCGATGATAAGTGCACATTTAGTTTTACAGTTTTACAGGAAGGAAGGAATATTACCTTGCATTCCAGAGAGACTGTGCCATTTTATTCCTATTTATCCAGAAAGCATATGTTAAGTCAGAAAACTTTTTAATTCAATATTAACTTCAATACTTACTATACATATATTTTAAATTAAAACCTTTATTTTGACATCTGATAAATTATAAAACTTACCTTGGATTTTTAAAAAAAAATTTTAAGGCAAGGTTCAGGCAGCAATGAAGGTGAGTAGGCAGGCAAGCAGGCAGGCAGAGAAAGCAAAAACATTTTTATTTTATTTGTATTTAGTTGTTCACACTGGTTGTTTCCCCGCCAGACCTGGGACTGGAACCCAGGGGTATGTGGCTTGAACTCCTTCAGAGTCGACTGACCACTGCTCCACCAGGGCGCACCATATCAGATCTATTTTTAACTTAAAGCTTGCTCAATTGTGGAAGAGAATGCAGTCCTCTTCGTGTCCCTACTATTGAATACACTTATTGATATTTTTATTGATTTTTATTGATATTTGCTTCTCTAGTCTTATTAGACAGTCTCCACTGCTCTCACTGTGCAACTAGAATGTGTTTTCCTCCCATATTCAAAAGCAGAGAATAAAAGACAAAATGAAGCCAAAAGATTCTTCCAATATTTTATAGTTTAAGACTAGAAAATAGAAGTTCTCACTGAGCTGGCGCAAAAGTAAATTTAAAACACACAGACACAAAAGAACTTGATTTTTATCCCTTTTTTCCCTTTACATGTTTATGTAGGCAGATCAAATGACCACAACACAGAAGTTGCTTTTTCTTAAAAAAAAAATCAAAGAGCGCTTAGAAGTCAAGTTACCTTTCTATATATAAACTGAAACAGAGAGAAGGGTAACTGGGATACACAATTTCAGGGGCTTCAGAAGACAAGAGTCTATGATCTCAGCTGCAAAATGTATGACTCAGTTGATGAATTTTTGTTAAGAATCTCACTAAATTCCAGATCCTAAACTGGGTGTTGTGAGGAGCTGGAGTTTAGCCAATGAGGATAAGAAGTGAAAGGTCATCCAAACACGTCCTGTCCATCAGGGAGATGCATGGTCCCACATGAAGAGACTGGAGAGTGATACAGAATAGCACAGATGTGTACATACATGTGTGTGTGCATGTGTGCATGTGTATATTTAGTGATATTAACGGCACTCACATTGAGTGTGGGTCAAATATAGCACCCAAAGCTTGGCTGTGTTACTCATTTGATCTTCACAGCAATCCTATGAGGTTACTGTGGGTCATTCCCATTTTACAGATGAGGACACAAGACTTGGAGAGCTAGTTAAACTATGGTAAGTCATATACAAGCTTCTTTCCCATGCTCACAGAAAATGTCGCTCATCTACATTATTTTCCCTGCTCCAGGATGGGATGCACAGGCCCCCTCTCCTCTGAAGACACAGCTGGAGGTACCATCTTCTTTGTCCAGATGCGAGGCTGACTATCCCCACTAACGCTGCACACAGGTCTCACCTGAGTTCAGGCAGCAGGCACCAGCCCAGAACATTTCCATTCCAGAGCACTTTATCGCCTTCAGTCTTGCTTTGCATCTCTCTGTTGGCCACAGAATTCCTTTAAGTTGATAAAATGGAAAATCTGGGAACTGGTGGTTGAAGAAGAGGTTTAGAGGAAGGGCCAGAATCCCACCAGCTGTCACACTTTCCTTCCCTGGAGGCCCGAGAGGCTCATATCTAAACAGTTACTGCAAATCCCAGCAACTCCTCTTCTCTGAGCCTAAGAGGCACAAAGTGCTATCCTGATGGCTGCGTGGGCAGGCACCTTGGGGAGAAAACAAATGGCACCCAGGGGAGATGTGGAGGCCACAGTCACCTGCTTGGGGACTTGGAAGACCCTGTGTCTCTGTCATCCCATGCCACCTGACACCAGGATTCCACAATGAGAGCACCTGTGTTCAAATGCAGCCTTTTATGAAAGGGGCAAACATTTAAAAGATGTCAGCCACTTGGCCCTCACTCTAAGAATCTGGACATTTTTAATACGATAGATAGAAGCAAACACAAAGAAAGAAGAAAAAGATTGCCCACACTTAGAATCTAAGGGTCTAAAACTCCCAAAACAAAACAAAACAAACCAACCCTTTGTGCCCCCAGCCCACCCCCAGGTTTGCTGAGTTGCAGGCTGGAGCGCGGAGTGTGGGCCAGAAGCCTGCCTGCTGACTGGAGTGGGTGAGACCCTGTCAGCAGAGACAACTGAGGTCCTGGACACTGGACAAAGCATTTTATTTTTCAAGTAAGGTACAGGCAGCAATAGAGAGGAGGAAGAAACAACTATTTTATTTTACTTAGTTGTTCATCTTGGTTGTTCCCCTGTCCTAGGTCTCAAACCTGGGTCCTTGAGATGTACGTGGACTATGCCCAGCGGCCTTCTCCACTAGTCCACCAGGGTGCCCCTGGGTGAAACACTTGATAGGACTCTCACACAGGACTTTTAATAGAAAGCAGATACGCCTATGTATAAAATGGAGAATTTTATATGGAACATGAGTTCATTTAAAACAAACAAAATGTTTAAAGTAGACTCCATCACTTCCAAAATTACTCTGTCTTCTCTGGAGGCTTGCTTTCTTAGTTTGGCACCAACTGGTTTTCTTTTGGTTTCTCAGATTTAAAGAAGATGGTAAAATATGTTTAACATTTTAAAAAACAAACCCCAGGTTACACATTTGTAAGAGGGGGAATTTTTCACCCTTGGTGAGTCATTGATGCTCTGCCAGAATGTGAGTTGGAGCCATGAACCCATTAGGATGATATAAAAATCCATGTCTTGTGCTCCACACCCCGAGGTTAGTGGCATTCGGCAGAAAAACTACCTTTCCAGATCATTTCCCAGAGCCTGCCAATTAGACTGCAGGGTCAGATGCATCCAAAAGAGGAAAATTTCCTAGAGGGTGTCTGTGCAAAGACTTTTTTTTTTTTCATTTCTGTTGATTAAGACAGTTGTTTGTTTCTCCAGCAAGGAGTTGGATTATACAATGAAGCAGGACCACCGCGATAGTGACCAAGTTCATTTAGAATTACCCAAGATTGCCAAAACTCTTTCCGTGAACATCATTTCCAGAGATGTGTTTCATTCTCAATGGGAAAAATCTTACTGAATATTTCAAATATTAGACAAAAAATGAGTCATTAATACCCATTCTACTCAAGCTCTTCTAAAATATTGAACAGGGAACACTCCCAGACACACGCCATGAGACCCACATCACACCGGTAGCAAAAACTGATGAAGACATGACCAAGAAAGAAAATTACAGACCAATATCTCCGATGAACATAGATGAATAGGTCTAATAAACCTGTTTTTAAGTGGGGTTTCTTTACACTTTATACAGCATCTTTTAGTATTTTTTGTAGAACTGGTTTTGCAGTGATGACTTTGCTTATTGGAAAAGCTTTTTATCATTCCTTCAGTTCTGAATGATAATCTCACAGGGTGTAGTATCCTAGGTTGAAAATCCTTTTCTTTCAGTCTTTTGAATATATCATGCCATTCCTTTCTCGTCTGTAGAGTTTCAGTCGAGAAATCTGCTGACAATCTTATGGGGACTCCTTTTGATGTGACTCATTTTTCTCTAGATGCTTTTAAGATTTTTTTCTTTATCATGTATTTTTGACATTTTAATGACCATGTGTCTTGGTGTAGGTCTGCTTGGCTTTCTTTTATTAGGGACTCTGAGCTTCCTTGGTCTGGAGGCTTGCTTCATTCTTCAGGTTAGGGAAGTTCTCAGTTATTATTTCTTCAGATACAGTTTCTTTCCCCTTTTCTTTCATCATTCTGGGACCACTATAATGTGAATATTGTTTCTTTTGATGCTATCCCATAGGTCTGGAATGCTGACTTCATTTATTTGCATTCTTATATCTCTTTGCTGGTCTGCCTGAGTGCATTCCTCTGACCTATCTTCCAGCTCACTGCTTCTATTGGATGCTTCACTCCTTTTTTGAGTCCCATTGAGTTCTTTAGATGAGCGATTGTGTTCTTAATTTCTTTGACATCTGTTTTGAGCTGTTTGATTTCTTCCCTTTATTGCACAATCTGGTGACATTATCTTATCCCTAGGAGGAGGTCTTCCATTCCACTGGGAAGGTATGCACAGAGCAATGTCCTCGGCTGGCCCCAAGATGGGATTTCACGCATCCAGACTGGCCCTGACTTTTGCACTCTGAGAGGATCACATGGAGCCTAATTTGGGTGAATCCCCTCACAGGAGTCTTGAGATCGGCAGTCACCCTTTGCCTTTTAAGTGACAGTCCTGCATCCTGTGTCTTATGCCACTACAAAATGAAGTTGCATTGCACTGTAGCACCGACTTTGTAGATGACCTCAAACTGTCGCACATTGGGTGTCAAAGATGATGCGGGAACTCTGGGGTCCAGCAGCGAATGATTCAAGAAAGAATTCTTGAGCATTAAGACTGCAGTTTTATAAGTTTATTTGAGAAAATGGAGAAATGAGAAAGCAAAGCAGGAGAGTCTCCTGGACAGGGAGGGCTGTCTGTGCAGATTCTTAGCCAGGCTCCTTGTGAGTTCTGAATCTCTCATCTTCCTTTTCTGCAGAGCTACTAGATTTGAACAAGGTGTCAGAGGGCATACCCAACCTCTTCAAATCCTTTCAATTAATCAGAGACGTGTTTTTAAATTAAATGATACAGCGATGCTAGAAAACAAGAATGAGTGACATCTATGGAATGAAATTCTGCATACTCCCTGAAAGGCAGACAGAAGTGTGGAATGAGTGGCCAGGGTGCTGCTGGAGGTAGGGGGCTGCAGAGATGTGGGCTGTTCTGGCTGGGTCCCCCAGCTCAGAGCAGCTGGATACCAGATGTGGAGAGAGGAGACACACGCTTCTGGTGGTAGACACTATATGGGCTTCACTGATGACAGAGTGGTGGTTTGAATCCACATTTCAAGTGTGCATAATTTTCAATCAGGACCTTTGACTTCTAGATATTTTCCCTAGGAAAACACATGCATACACGCACAAAGAGTATAAACAAGATCTTAATTATGGTGTACCCTGGTGGCTCAGGTGTGAAGCCTGGGCCTGGGGTGCAGTCCATATACAGCCTAAAGACACAGGTTCAAGGCCCAGGTGGGGGAGGGGGAGGGCAGACAACGAAAATGAACAATTAAGTAAATAAAATGCTTCTTCCTCCTTGCTCTTCCTGCCTGTTTGCTGCTTTGTGGAGTGACTGAATTCTGATATAATCATGTAATGTATTCATACCAGTGAGGGTGGCAACTACTGACAAGAGAGTATCACGTGCTAACAAGTAAAAGTCTCCATGATGTTGTGTGCTTTTTGAAAGTAGTAGAACAATCCACAGACCTTGATTCTACTTTTGTTTAAAAAAACTTCAGTGGGCATGCCCTGGTGGAGCAGAGGTGGGTCAATCACCACTGAAGGAACGCAGGCCACAGACCCCTGGATTCAAGTGACAGGTCTAGGGGGAAACAACCAGGGTGAACAACCAAATACAAATAAAAGAAAATACTCCTTTCTTCCTTCTCTCTCTTGCTGACTGCCTGCCTATTCTGCTTCATTCCTGCCTGTACCTTCTCTTAAAAAAAAAACCCGAAACACTGCGAAGGGGAGACGCACTGATGCTTTCATTGTGCGGGAGAAGGGGAGACTGAGAGGGGAAAGGATAACAGCAACACAGATTTTCCTGAGAGCTTATGTCTGTCCGCCGTGACGGCCTCCGTTCTCACTGGAGCAAACCTGGGACATATCACAAAGGGGGACGAGGGGCCAGGAGGTGCCCAGGGAGCGGACTGTGGGACCGGTGACTGTGAGCGTCGCGTGGGCATCCAGACCCCTCAACGAGGCGTGTCTTCCTTCTCCCTGGCGAACCCCTCGGGTCGCCATGCTGGGGCCAGGGGACCGGCTTGCTCCCAGGAGGACCCTCCCTCCGCCTGCACCACGTCCTCAGAGCTCAGAAGGCCACCGCCCGACCACGGGGTGGTGGCGAGACCTCCAGCCCACTGCGATGGGCGAGAGGAGGAGCCGGCAACACCAGCCAGGACAGAAGGCGCGGCCCTGCCGCCCCTCCCCAGCGACACCTGGCACAGGGGGACTGACAGAGAAATAAGGAATGAAATTCTCTTTACTCAGAGGCAAGTCTACGCAGCGCAATGACAGCCGCTCTTTTAGAGCCCTGCGGTGTCAGGAAAGAAGAAGGTTATTCTCTTATCCAGGTCATGACCCTTTCTCTCCCCTGATTTCCTTCTTGGTCAAATGCTTCTCTTAACAGTCTGACAAGAGGAGTGAATAAGTCAGAACAAGGCTGGGCTCACGATAAGCCCACCCAGGGCAGTACTAAAAGAGTATTATTTTCAGGTTTTCCCGAACCCAGTGCTTTTCACGAGCGCACAGCAAATTGGGGCGCATCTTGAACTCCATCTTGAAGTTGCTGCTGTCACGGCTCCCTGCATCTCATCACTCTCCTTCCATAATTTTTAGGTGGGTGCGCCCTGGGCGGTAGGGTTTGGGCACAGTCCACGCATGTCCCCAGGTCCCTGGGTAAACGGGAAGGTCGAGGAAGGCTTCTCTACCCTTGGAAGGCCTGGGGGTGTGGTACTATCTACTCCAGAGACACAGCAGAGAGGGTCTTCTCTCCTCTCTCTGCTGGAGAGCAGCTCCCCTCCTGCAGGGGAAGGGGTCATTACGTAGGGTGTCGGTGTTCACCCCCAAGTCAGCATGGCCTGGAGACTTCACCAGGTTAATCAAAAGCTGACTTCCGGCGCCCCCTGGTGGAGCAGCGCTTAGGTCACTCGCCTCCAAAGGAGCAGGCCACATACCCTTAGGCTGGAGCCCCCGGCCAAGGGGAAGCAACCAGCGTGCACAACTGAAAAAAGATGCTTCTTCCTCCTCTCTCTTCCTGCCTGCCCATGTCTACTCGCCTTCATTCCTGCCTGCACCTTTCCTTAAAAAAAAAAAAAAAAGCTGACTTGATAAAGAGTAACGCTGTGTCCAGGTTTATATTCTGAGAGTTGCCTTCTTTTTTGATTTGATCATTTTCTCCTCTTTTAAGTAAAGCCAGGTTATTGGGTGCACTGTTTGAAGGCCAGTTCAGAACAGGAGCAATTAAATTCATTAGAGCTTTGAGGGCTGAATTAGCTCTAGAAGTGCACTTCGTTGTTGTCAAGAAATGGTACAAGAGCGTGAAGCATGATTCACAGCTGCATCCCAGTCGTCTCACTATTGTGAGATGAGCGGGGCCTTGATGTCACATAACTATTTATGCCTCGCTGTCCTCGAGCGAAGGGATTTCTGCTGCTGAACCTGTTCTAGGATGTGTCTGGATTTGACTAATGAGTAGGGAACTTCCTTGAGGAACAGAGAGTCTGTCACAGACATACTGCATTTCTTAGAAATAGTCAAAAGGAGTAGGTCACGATTGTCCCCAAAGTCTGGGAGAGTCTGGGAGAGAGAAGCCTACACGATTTTCCATCAGATACCCCATGGGCAGGATTATACTTTGGAAGACAGTAGAGAGTCTAAATCAGTTTCATCTGCATGTGAATGTTCTCTTCTCAAGCACCGGAGATAGTAATGTAGTTAAAATTAACTAGAACCTGAGAGTCTTTTATCATTACTAAAAACATAGAAACACCACTTTCCAACTTATCTGTATAATAACTTAATCCTCATGGAACATATTAATGGATTGTGGTCTCTTGATTTCATAAAATTTTCCTTTCATTATCCTTTGTCCTTTGATAGTCATTCTTTCAAGTGTTTATATGCCTTTCAAGTTAGAAAACGTGTCTATTTCTTGTTTCTCAAACCAAGATAAAGTCTCCCAGTCACTGTAAAGTTCACTTTCTAATTGAGCAAACAAGCTTTCTGCACTGGAAACTGGGGACCATTGCCTTCCCCTGGCCTGGCTGATCCTCCTTGAGTACTGTTCAATATCACATTTAGAAAAGAACATTCTTTTTATGGTGTAAAGGGTAAGAAAAAAACAGAAATAAGTAATATTCGATAGAGTTGAACCCCAAACAGATGGTACATTAGAAATAGCATGTCTCTGAGTGTGATCAATGTTCCCCCTACACCAGAAGAATCCTCAGGTGAGTTGGTTAAAAATGCACATTACTAAGCACCATCCTAGGTTTATTCATTCAAAACTTTTGTGGATGGGGCCTAGAATTCCTGCATTTGTAACAATCTCCCAGAGTGATTTCATGTGTGAGGCTACTAAAATGTAATTTGCTGAATAGCCACTCCTTTCTAGCCCCCCAAAGGTAGCAGCTTGACAATTCACTTGGAGAAAACATAGGCTCGACCTTCAGACAACAGGGAGGGAAAGAAAGGCATCAGTACTCATTGAATAAAAATCTAGGAACCATGCTTGCTGGAAATTTATGAACACGCATTATCTAAATATTACAACATCTCTTTGTGGGGCGGTGGATCAGCTTAGTCAACTTCTTGAGGTTGATGAATCAATCTCATAAGAAATGGAACCAGGAAGACATGCAACGTATTCCCTAATTTGACTCTCACCCTACCCCCATTTCCTGCAGCTGGGAGCCAGCTCTTTGACTCCGTGACATGGGTGGGAATGGGCAGATGCACCAGGAGGAGAGACCTTATGTACAGTGACACAGAGGTAGTGCTAAGTCTCTGAGATGCCCCATCCTTCTGATGATCCATCTAAGCCCACCACGTGTAGATGGCTTATGGACCAGTCTGAGTCCCACGTGTGTCTGGGGGGAGAAGCAAGGATAAGGACAGGACATATGTTTACCCATATAGCATTAAGACTCTCATAATTAAAGGTTTTTTTAACAACTCTACCAGGTACTGATGATGTGAACTGGATTCTATGCTAAGTACTTTTCAGAACTTACTTTTCAAAATGGCCCCATGATCTCTCCATCTTCTAGTCAAGGGACAAAACTGTTGTAACGCATGCACCCTGACACAGCTAGTAGGCAGCAGAGAATGGAATGTTTGTCCGACTCCAAAGTCCACTGATGTCCAACACAGAGGATTTGATGATGCAAAGTTCAGCCTGTGGCACTGGACTTGAGCAGAGAGCCACAGCTACTGTGCATCAGAGAAAACTTCAGCTATGGATCTCTTCCTGTTGTCCATTCTTTGTCTGTCTTTTCCTAGACACCACAATGCTCCTGTCTTCATACTCTTCCAAGCCCTTAAATAGCTTTGATTTAAACTGAGGAGACATCATCTTGCTGCAGTTGAAAGTTATGCTGAGGTTTACAGGTATATGAGAGAACAGACACTAACTGGTGTCATTTTTAAGACTTTCTAGTTAGAGCTGCCCCCAGTTATTGATAAAGACTTAATACTGGTAACGACTACATATAATAACAATTCACTTCATCAACTGAGATGTCTCATATAAGGGCCTGACAAGACTTGCCACCAACAGGCATTTTGATGAAGGAATGTTCTCATACGCTCCTGTTTTTCATTATTGTCTTCTTTTGTTCGACTGTTAACATTCTTTCTCTTATGGAGACTTTAAAGGTTGGAGGGAAAGGAGACAAGGGTAGAGAAACAGACTGGGATCTCACCTGATGGTCACATTTATTTGACCTCATTTCAAATTGCTCTTTGTGTTTATTTTGGATGAAGTAAATATTTTACACTAGTATCACCAGAATGGAAGGTGAACTTTATCTTCTTACTAGGCTAGGGCTATGTGAAATAGGTCAGCTGAATTTTAATTACAAAGAATTAAACAAATACTTTAATCATAGAATGCTCGAATAGTTGTACTAATCAAATCCATTTCTAGTCCAGTCCTGAGGTCAGATCTCAGGGCAGAAGAGTAAACAGACTGTGTACCAGACCGGTATTTCTAAACCTAGGTACAGCTCGCAATCAGCAATAGGTGACAGGGTCTGCATCAGCTTCTACAGAGAAGGCTGTGGAGAAAGCAGATGACTCGGTGTTTATCTGACTGAGCAGCTATAATGCACATCCCTGACAGTTTGTTTTGTCCCCACTTAATTCCCAACGTCCCATCTTTCTAATGAAAAATCAGCTTTGAGTAATCGCCCTCCAAACTGCCTTCAGTGAGTCAACATTTCATAAAGTGCCTGATTGATGAAGTCCTGGGAATGCTGGCTGTCTCTCAGTTACCTCTGGGAAGAAGCCAATGGGGAGAAGAGGAAAAGATGTATGTGACAATTAACAGACACAACAACCGGCTCCTCCTCAGAGCCGTCTACCAAAAATCATGGACCTGGATAGCGATGGACCTATCCCAGCTTAGAGGACAGAAAAAACAAAAGAGCAACAGAATGGGGAGAGGCAAAAGAAAGAAAACCTCACCTCCATAGGGCTGGAGCTGACAGGGCAGTTTCTTATCTCTCCTGTCCTCTGCACTCCCCACCCATCCCGCTAGGGGATGGAAGGTTTCTGCTTAGACAGAGAGGCACCAGAATGGAGGTGCATTTGAGACATCTGAAAGTGCATTTTGGAAGCATTCCAATTCAGCCGAAAGCAAAGTGTGTCCGACTCCCTTGCCTGGAGAGAGACTTAAAACCATGTATTTATGTAGCAAAGTAAAGTGGACTTCACTTTAAAATATGTGCAGATGTGGCCTATGGAATAAAAACACTCTAATGATAAAGATCTGAAGAACTGCTTTAAAATCTGATGTATTATTTATGCTTCAAGGGAATTGTGTTTTCTTTGTTTTCTGCACCTGACTCTTGGCAGTGCTGCCTTACTGGCAGTTTAGAGGGCTGAAGTCATGTTTATCTTTAGTCCAAAGCTCATTCCGCAACATACGTTATGCAGCTACGTGCAGGCACTGGGGATTAAGTGGAATTAGATGCATCATGGTAGCGTAAACATAATTACGATGGTAACCATAACACCGATAACTGCTGTTTGCTGCGTGAGTACTCTCTTCCCTTGCTCCGCTGACTCACTGCAGACTTCCGCTCTGCCCAGTAAGGTCCCAGGGTCAGAATTCCTGACTCAGGCATAAGTCATTGATGGGGCCGCCTAGGCCTCTGTCCACAGTGATTGGGTCAGAGCTGGCCACAAAACCTAAACGGGTCCAATCAGAAGAAAGCTTATGACTTGTTCAGAAGCTCCCAGAAAAGGCCCTCTCTTTGGAGGTGGATGTTAGCCTGGGAACACGTAAGGTCGAATGGTGCTATCACAGGGCTCTTGTCACTGTGAAGGAACATCCTGGAGCTGGAACTTAATGGAGCAAGAGGAGGAAGTCAGAACACTAGGCAGCAAAGTAAAGAGAGACACTAAGTCGTAATGTGTTCAAGCCCTAACTCAGGCTCCTTCGGAAGCAGGTGCAGCCCCCTGGACCTTTCAGCTCCCCGAGCCAATGAAGGTCGTTTGGGTGCTAAGCCGGCTTGATAGAGTTTGGTTCTGTGTCCCCTGACATTAAGAAAGGACTAACTCACATCATAAAGATAATGCTGATCATTATGACACCGCCGGGATAGTGGAGGAGGCCAACAAAAATGCTTGTTATGGGGGCGATACTACTAGATACCAAGATTCTGCAGGTTAAAGAAACCCTGTTTTGGGGGAAACAGCGGAAACAAATAAACCAAGAAGCATCCGTGAGAACTTCTTGTCTCACTCTACCAGCCAAGTGGACTTTTAAACTTGGTCCCAAAGGGGTTCACGAAACAAATAACGTACTCGAACACTAAACTCGGTTCACAACAGCAAACTACTTTGCTGGTCGAGTTTGGAGGAACCCCAGGATGAACAGAATTTCTTTCTTTCCCTTCCTCCCTTCTTTCCTTCTTTGGAAGGTTCAGGCAGGCAGCAACAGAGAGGAGGAAGAAGCACTTATTTTTATTTAGTTATGCATCTTGGGTGCTCTCCCTGGCCCCAGGCCATGAACCTATGCCCTTGGGATGTATATGGACTGTGCCTGCCAGAAGTGGTGTACTTATCCACTAAGCCACCAGGGTGCGCCAGATATTCTTTTTAAAAACACTAGATTTGGGCGCACCCTGGTGGCCTGGTGAATAAGGCCATCTGAAATAGTCCACATACATCCCAAGAACACAGGTTCAAGACCTAGGACTGGGGGTGGACAACCAAGATGAGCAACCAAATAAAGTGCTTCCTCCTCCTCTCTCTTCCTGCCTACTCACTTTTATTGCTAACTGCAACTTTCTTTAAAAAAAAAAATCCAAAAATCTAGATTCAGAAGCTTTATGCAACCAACAGAGATATTCCTGTAGTTGATATCGTGTATGAGAGTGTGTGTGTGTGTCGCTCTAAGCAATGATGTCAAAATGACAAATAAGAAAAAAGATCTCTCAGAGTCAGAGGTATGGGAGATGAGAGATGAAGAGCACTTTCTTGCCGCCCTGAAGTAGCGACATAAGAAATGACTGCTCGGTGTGAAGGAGAGCGGACTGTTATTTGGGCAGGCACTGGGTAAAATCAAGTTGTGTTCAGACTCGGACCCAGTTTTCACCCACCCACAGGAGACTCAGCAGTGCTGGCCTCCTCCTGGATGGTCCTCTCAGGAAAACAACTGGAGCTCAGCAATTTCTTTGCTATCTTTTCTTATTTACTTAATTTTTTTGTTTGTTTGTTTAACACTCAGTCCCAAGGCCTTGCAAACTCGAAGATTGCTTATCAATTTTTTCACTTGGCAGATTTTCCCAAGTCATGAAAGTAAGTCAATAACTGAGAGAGTAGTTTTCTCTTGGTTTGTAAAGCTCGTAGAGGGCCCCCACCTTACTCAGCATTATTTGCCACAAAATAGAGATGAGGATCCTGTGTGAAGTGGAGGTGGAAGGCGTCTTTCCACTAGGAAGATGACACTTCCTTCTAAAAGCCGTACAACTGCAGAGAGAAATCAAACACGTAAATGAACCAGATCTAACAAAGATAGACTTAATTCGCTGGGTGCCACAGCAGAAGGGGGAGGACAGTGGGTGGGCAAATTAGGCAAAAGGGGTGAATTAAAGGATGACAGACAGAATTGAACTGCTAGTAATAAACTTAATGTAGTATATTCAGATGTTGATTTGTGATGATGCATGTCTTAAGCCCGTATGCTATGATTCAACTGAAAAAAATAGAAAACCAAGCTACACCACTGTGTAGTTTGTATATTACTCCATGGACAGTTAATCGTAAGCCTTACAGATTTTGCTTTTGAAAAGTCATATTACTGAATTCTGGCTCCCTTTGCTCTGAAGCAGTACTTATTCCCTTAAGGGTAATGTGGCAAATTGTTCTTTTTTCCAAAGATGGCCACAAAAATGTCTCTTGCAGGTAGCCGCAGGACCTGGCCACTCATACTTTCAGAACCATAGTTCATGTCCCCATTGCACAACCCCCTTGAATCTAAGCCGGGCTAGGTTGTGACTGCTTTGACCTAGAAAGGAAGGAAGGCAGGTACACTGTCCATCCCAGGTGTCCACTCTAAGTACTAATTTCCCGCCTCCTGGAATTCAGCTGCCACGCGTGACTGCCGTGAGACTAGTATGCCATGAAAAGCCCCTCGTCACACAGAGGCCCTGGAGGCTATGGCCCCAGGTGCAAAGAGAGAAAACAAGCAGTCAGATATGCAAGTGAAAAAATCCTCCTGGACGACCAGCCCAGTCCTGCCTTCAGACAATTCCAGGGTCAGCCTGCTAACTGCGATTGCAACTGCCTAAGAGAGGTAAGACAGAACCACCCAACTGGGCACAGCCAACCCAGAGCTATGAAAGATAGTAAGAAGTTAATGTTTTCCTTTACTAAGATTTGGAGGTAGTTTGTTAGATGCAACACAGATATGTGATGTAGAAGCATCCCTTCAAGTCTTCAAGATGCAGTAGGTGCTAAAAAATGTATTAAATTTATTGGAATAGCAGCTAACGTATCAGTTAGAGTTCTTCATAGCAAATAATAACAGCTAACTCTGACTGAATTAAGCAGACGAGTTTCTGTACAGGATAGTGGGTAACTCATGAATCAGAAGACCTAAAGATCTAATTCCAGGCTAAGCAAAAGTCTTCTTCTATCCTAAGAAGATCACGGCTGTGGTCCAATGCCATTCTGGGGCGGCGAGCCCAACACCATCACCACAGGCCTGACAGAGAGCTCCTGGTGCCTGTTCGGTGTCACTAGCTCCAGTGTCAGTCTTCACCAGGGTGGCCCTGATTGGCAGACACTGAGGCATAGGTCTCTGCCCTAGCGAGTATCCAGCATCTTCTGACTCTAATCTTTGTCCCCGTCAAAGACATGAGGGTCCAGGTGACTTCTGTAAAGTCAGAAGTTTAGTAGTTGGGAAGTCAAAAGGAATGACAAGAATCTGCCATTGTTACCGTCAGCAATGTCCCCAGCCCTATAGGTCCCACCACCCCCACCATGGCCTTGCACAGTGTTTGCCCTCGGAATACCAACCGCAAAAGGTACCTTACCCAACTTCTTCCAAGATGGCCATGAGGTGCCATATGCAAAAAGTATCATGTGTAGGAAATGCCAGGTGAAATGAAGTTCAGTGTGAACTTCATGTCCAGAGAGGGACCCTGGACATTCCCCTCCGCTCCCTCTACAAAAGACCCTCCCTCAGGGAGAAGGTGCTTGGAAACACTAATTCCCCTTCTCCATTACTTGTAAAGAAATACAACTCTACTCAGCTGAACTCACTAGCGGCTAACTATACCCAGATAAGGACCGTCAAAGGTCACATCAGACCAGCAATCAAATTGTGTGTATTATTTTTTGCATTATACAATTTCTGCTTTAATCATAATACTTAGATTCCTGCTAAGCCTAGCAGCCCACCAAGTGAATACTAAAACTAGTTTTCACACCCAAACTAACAGGACTTATGGGAAAAATAAAAATAATCTTAGGAGACTATCTCTTAAAAATCTATACAAATCCGGAACCAGGGCATCAATAAAAAATAATAACAATCTTAATGGAAAACATCGGTACAGTAAAACAAAGTAATAAAGAAATATTACTGCAAATGTAGAGAGAAACACAGGGTGACTAGGCCTCCTAGAGTGTACCATATCCCGCACACCTGCCAGCTCCAGCTGGCAGATGTGCCCTGTGGTCAGCTGCTCTTACCACGGAGGG
>RJWH01008742.1:16867-28076 GCA_004363575.1 Solenodon paradoxus
GGGGGAGGGGGAGGGGAAGGGGAAGGGGGAGAGGGAGGGAGAGGGAGAGAGAGAGAGGGAGAGAGCTCACCCACACAAACTTTGCAGGGTGCTATTGTCGTGCCAGAGATGGGGAAATGAAACTGGGAGAAAGCCACCTGACGCAGGTCAAGCAGAGCGAGCGGGAGGCTGAGGTCTGAAACTCTGTGCTGCCAGGTTTCAGGATCCATGTCTTCCCACCTGTCTTGTTATTTAGTAGGAAACCAGTTTCTGCTTTTAGGAAGGGAGGACACGTGTCCGGGTCGGGAAGCAGTCATGACCTAGGGGCCCGGGACTGCATCGTCAATACTGTCTTTCGAATTAACATCGGTTCAAGCATCTTCTTCTCCAAGGCAGAGACGTGCTGCCTTGAAATCTCGGAGCCCGTTTCGGGCTGGCTTCGCAAGTTGGGGAACCAACAGGCGACTTTCCTTTCTCCCGCTTTCACTTGGAAGTGAGCCTTCAAGAGACGGTTTTCAGAAGTACAATTATACTTACCAAGGAGAGTGTCTTATCTCTTCACAATATATTTTTCTTACAGAACCAGGATTTCTCATTTTCTCGCAGAGATCAAGGGAGAGAACATTTTGCCATTATAACATCTGTTTCTACAAATGTCCTTGCCTGATTCCAGCTTTTGCAGAAACCAACTAGGTACATCAATGAAAACGCCAAAATGCGGGGTCTGCCAAGGAGAAGATTAAGTTCAGTCTCCTAAAGCCAAAGGACCCTCCAAATAAAGCCCCTTAACTCAGGGACTTAGGTGAGCAAATGGAACAAGACAGGCCATGTCACCTAGACACGGGTTGGCAACCAGATTCAATATCCTCTGAGAACATATACCTCCTGGCCAGGCATGAATTTAAAGAGAAATGGTGCTGCTCTTCCCTGATGACAGCTATACCGCTGCGCTACATTTAGAGGAGGATGTGGGACATCAGTACCAACTAACCGCTCCCGTTTGGCTAACACTCTGTTGAATCGATTACTACATGACTTCTGCATTGTTCTAAATAGTCTCTGGGTGCCCAGAGTTCATGCAAGTTCATGAACTTGCTGTTCTCAGAGCAGCAATTATCACCAGAGATTTGTTTTACTAGTATATATTGTATATTCATATATAACATAGTCATTAATAAAAATCTCTCATAAGCATTCTCAACATTTTCAAGCAAATATCATTTTATTCTCTGCAAGCTTCAACATACATCTTTAAAAACGAGGGGCATTTTCTTACATAACTGCAATGTCAATATCACGACCAACAAAATCCATCCATTGGTATCATTTAAAAGTAGTTCCTAAACATGTTTCCCTAACCCTCCAGCCCTTGTGCCATCAGTCTGTAGTAATCAGAATCCAATAACGTCCATACATTGCATTTAATTATTATGCCCCTGAAGTATCTTTTCCTATCGAGCAGAATTTTCTTCATCTTTGTCTCCCTTTTTCTCTTTTAAATCCCAATGATGTGTTGAAAAAGCAAAGGCCAATTGTCTTGTAGAAAGTTCCACGACCTGTCTCTGTCTGCTTGCTTCTGGTGGGACCATTTCACTTCGCTCTTCTGTGAATTTCTTACTGACTGGAAGTAAGACTTAGGGGATCCCTAACAGTGATGCTGTGTATTTCTCCTTCACTCTACTTGAAGACACATGTCTGGATGTCCTATGCTTAGGGATGCCAAGTGTCAGCTGGGGTCAGGGCCATTGTGAACCCTTCTTTGTGGAGCCCATCAACCCTTTGTGGGATGGCTTCCTCCACTGAGGATCATGGGGCAGGAGTTCTGCATCCCTGAGATGCCAAAGGGTGAGACCAGAGTTCCTTCCATTGCCACTGTCCCATTTTCCCTTCTCTTGCCTTAGCAGAGCACAGATGGGGAGGCAATGCCAGCCCACCCAGGGCCGTGGGAGAGCTCTGGGGCTGGAGTGCCCCCTTTGGGAAGGCAACTCCAGCTCCTCCTGAACTGCCCATGGGCATTGCTTTGAATGCTCCAAGATGCTGTTGCTGAGGGAAGGTGCTGACGGTCTGAACATTATCCTCCAGGATTTACAAGACCAGTGGTATCAGGAGAGGGCTCCACAGCTGTCTGTTTACTGCGCTCTCAGGATTCGTTGTCTCACATGCTTTGCCTTCTGAGAAAGTGGGTCTGTGCGGGGAAATTTTATGGTCAAATTCCCTTCCATTCAGGCAGCTTTTCTTTTTTCTCAGCATATGTGTGAAGACTCTGCACTGCCTTCTCAACACAGAAAGGCCTCTTCTTTTCTACTCCTTCAATTTTCTAATATTTCTGTTATTATTTTTCACACAATTCCAGAGCTGCACCAATTTGTCAGCTTGATGTCGTGATGTCCATTCTCTTCCTTAAAAAAAAAATATGCATGCCCCGGTGGTTTAGCAATTAAGTCCACAGTCTCCAGCTGAACAAGCCACGTCCGTTCCAAGGACCTGGGTTCGTGTCCCAGGGGCAGAGGGAACAACCAAGATGAACAAGTAAATAAAAGAAATGCTTCCGCCTCTCTGTTCCTCCCTGCCTGCCTGCTCGCCTTCATTCCTGTCCGCACCTTTCCTTTAAAATAATAAAAAAAGGTGTCTCTAGCAATTGTTCCATAACTGAGCTCCAAGGACAATGTCTGGAGCTCATCAAAGGGTACAAAGTCATCCTGTTTATTCACAGTGTCCATTATTGGTGGTCATTTCATTATTTCTTGGGGACAGAACTGGGGTATAGAACAAAGTGAGGCCCAGACCAAGTACTGAGTAGAGGAAACATTCTTGGCTGTGACCTTCAGCTCACCTTCACGCTCACCTCCCCCCTCTTGTTATATGCTGCTTTTGACTCTCCAGCCTCAACACCGAGGTTGAGGATTGTATTTTTGTGCTTCTTTCCATCTCTACTGCAGACATGGAGGCATCGTAGTTTACAACAACCAAACTGGCCACAGAAAGAGTCTCAGTGGATGCGCGCGCGGTGGTCGCCTGGATGGGAGGGTCACGGGGGAGGCTCGCACAGGAGGAGAATATTCTCTTACAGGGCGGAAGTCGGTATGCAGGCCGAGGGATGAAGAAGGAACATTTTCAGATGACCTGGAGGAGGATGCACTTCTAGGGTCCTGGGTGTTACCTTGATTCCTTTTTCTGCTTGGTGTTCCTTCCTCCTTCCTGCAAAGAGCCTTCACTTTCCCGCTCACCCCGGCCCAGCCTCAGCCTGGGAGGATGGTGGGAAAGAGGACTTGGGGTCTGCTGGAGAGAACAACCTTACTTTCACAATCATGCGCCCTTCTCCCTAACCACCTGCCTGGTGCTCTAGCTGAAGATCTGATCCCCACGGCAGGGGACTGTCGCTCTCTGGGTCCCGCGAGGATCAGGCTTCCTCTCCAGCCTCAGTGGGACCCTCTTCTCCCAAGCCCTGGCAGACTTCTCCTTGCTCCTTCTCCTCAGTGGCAGCAGCGGCTGTGAGGGGCCCCTCCGAGAGCATGAGCCCAGGGCTGTAGGGAAGGGGAAGAGTGCAGGGTCGGGCAGCCGGCAGTGAGCCCTCTTCCTTGCCCTGGCCCTGTTCCCAGGGTGGTGGACACAGGACAGAGAGACCAGCTTCCATGCGAGGCCCTCCTGTCCCACCTTCCACACACCTGGACGCCTCTCTTTCCTGCCTCTGTTGTGAGCTTTTAACCTCTTCCAAGGAGCATTGCTGACTCCAGGCTGGCGCAGCCTCCTTGGACACCGAGGCTGAGGGTCCCTGGGGAGCGGCAGGCGGGATTCCCCACCTACCTGGGGCTCCCTTGGGATCCCATCTCCTCAGGGCCACCAGATGCCCCTTTTTGATCGGGATTGTCCCAGTGCAGCAACACTGTTCTGCTGTCCCCTCGATTTGAAATTGGGTCCCGGTTTTAACCCCAGTTTGCTCTAAGTTAATGTGTCCTGTCTAAAAGGTAAGATTTTCTGGGACACATTACATCAGAACTTCAGTATTTATCAGACAGCAAATTTAATATGTAACTAAGATAAAATTCTCCTTTCAAAGTCGGGGGTGTTCTGAGCTTCCTGACCCCACCCTGTGATTGTTTATGTGACTGCTTGCATCGCAGGTAGTGACGGGCCGCCCTCGGCTGACAGCCCTGCTCCGCCTGTCCTCTAGGCCAGCGGTCACAGCTCACGTGCGTGCAGACCGGTTTCGCTTATTTCTGAACTTTACTTTGGACAAGATTTTGATATTTGTGTTTTCAAAATTCAAATTTACTTTAGTAATGCCGAAAGACCTGCACGTTTGCCCAAGAACTCAAGCAAGATCAGCCTTTCTGGAAAAGCTCTGTGTGGACAGGGAAAAGCTCGGCTCGCCGAGTCCTCCCTGGCCCACGGAGGAGGTGGGATGTAAAAACATTTGCAATCACGGGCAGGCAAGGTGAGTGTCTCCTCAACTGAGTCATCCTCACGACTAGATGCTTTTTACAAAGGGCCAACACAGCTGACTGGAACTTGGCTTTGCCGCTCAAGAAGCCACTTTCGTGTTTCATACGGTTTCTCCTGGCTTGAGTTTCAAGATGTCGGACTGTTGGTCAAAGTTGGTCTGAAAACCGCACTTTGGCACTTAGGTTGGGCCAGAGCGGTCGCTGTCCGAACGATGTTCCTTTGTGGGCTGCATGGCTGTGACTGGATTGTTCAGCTGTTTGCGATGCTCCCAGACACTCACTCTGGACTCCGAACCTGCCGGTGTGCCTGGTGATTTGGTTAAGTCTGCGGCCTCTGGCTGGCGCGGTCCACGTATACTCCAAGGACCCAGGTTCGAGACTGGGGCCAGGGAGCACCACCAGGATGAACAACTAAATAAATGCTTCTTACTTCTTTCTCAAAAAAAAAAAGTTGGTCTCATAATTCTTCAAGCCCAGATTTCATCTAACACAAACAACATGTGAAGCTGTGATTTTGAATGGCATTGTACCACTGGTTAAATCTGAATTTGAAGATCTAAACGTGCCAAACTCTGTGACACCTTCTATGTAGGCTTTGAACAGAAAAGAGATTAAATTTCATGACTTGATTAGATTTCATGACTTGATACTATATTCCTGGCCAAGAGATACAAGTCAATATACACTTTTCCTGCTGAGACAGCCGAGACCTTGACTGGTGCCTTGGTCTCAGTGACAAACAGAAAAAAGGTCTTCTATTCTGTGGAGACGACGGTAGCATAAATTTTGGCGTACAAATGAGAAGGCAGGAACATCTGCAGCCAATTAAAACCCTCGCAAGGAAGGGTGCTCGCTGGCTTTGGCTACAGTGCACACATGGTGTCTCCAAACAGCTGATGGTGCATTACCGACTGATATCGAAGCACTTCTTGGGAAAAGTTTCACATATTTTCTCATATGCACAGTTTAACACAGCTAAAGGCATTCTGTGACTGTGCTCAGTAGAACACAAAAATAACTATTATAATGTGGGAACACCAAGTTTGTGTGAGCGCTGCCAGCCAGTGAAAGGATTCTTCATATTTTGGATGACCTGAAATCCTACTGCTGCTCTACTGCCCGGGATTGCTAAAGCAATGCTTTGACAACAATTGCGGCAAAATATCTTTATGGTTTGTATATGGACAACTCAGCCTTTTCCACAAAGAGATTTTGGCCATGGAGAAGGACAATGCCAGCACTGCAGTTATCACAGTAGAAATTTAAGTCCGGAATAAAAAGACTGAAGAATGAAAAAGTGTGAGTTTCCACCTCAAGGAGCAAAGGCCTTGCTGAGAAAACTTGAAGAAAATGGTGAAGATATTGAAAAGTTTTTTTATGAAAGATGTCTTTCATACCTAGAGCTATGAATGAAAGCTCTGGACAGGCAGAAGACTTTGTGTGGTTAAATTATGGAGAGGGGCACGCCCTGGTGGATTAGTAGTTTAGTTCACTGCCTCTGGCCAAACGCAGTCCTGTACATCCCAGGGACCCCGGTTTGCAACCCAACCAAGATAAACAACTAAATAAAATTTGAAAAGTTCTTCTTCCTCCTCCTCCCGCCTACCTGCCTCTGCTCACTTTCATTCCTGTCTGAGAGGCTCAGATGGGGTTCAGGTTACTGTCTTTCTCTGTTTCTTAAAAAAGTTTCAACTCAACATAAATGTCTCATGAATAGTGCACTTAAAAAAAAAAGCTATGCATGCTTTGCCTGGATTCACTGTTATTCATAATTTTCCCACCATTTTTCCTCTAAATATATGTATATATACACATATACATCTACACACATATATCTACACACATATATACACACACACACACACACATATATATATATACCATTACATATTCTTTGAACCCTTTAAGATTTAGTTGCAAATATGATTCCACTTCACCTTAATGTATTTCCACACTTTTTACCCTAAAAACCAAGATGTTCAGCACCAGAGAGTCATCGTGCTCAGGAGACGTGCTGCTGCCTTCTGACCAGCCTCTCAGAATCTGCAGCCCCAGGGACAAGGACCTGCATTTTTGGTGAACCCCTCATGAGGTCCTGAGGCCAGCAGAGCACCAATCGGTACACCAACGTGCGGGATCACTGAGCTATGTCCTTCAGAGGTCTCTTTCCACTGGAAATTCTGTGCTTTTCATGAGACCAGCACTGTTACTAAACACTGAAGAAAGATGGGTGACTCACTGTTCAATAAGCTAATGAGAGAACTGAAACAGAACACCCCGAGTCTCTCAGAATCAGTCTCCTGCACACACCCCACTATGACTTGAACTAAGGACAGTGGAGGACAGCCTCAAATGAAAAGGAGAAACTCCTATTCTAACCCTTTAGTCCTTCTCTTAATGAAAGAAGCCTCTACTAGCCCCAGACTCCCACTCCAAAGATGGTCTTTTGTCCCTATTCTCTATGTGTGTGTATATGTGTGTGTGTGTGTGTGTGTGTAGATTTATATATACATGTATATATATGTGTATATATATGTATTTAGAGAAAAAAATTAATGTGGGAAAATTATTAATAACAATGCATCCAGGCAAAGCATGTATAGTTTTTTTAAGAGAAGGTAGTTTTTCTTAAGTGAAGAAGGTAGAAAGGGGAGTCATTCCTCCTTGCCACATGGAGACCCCCTCCTCTCTGCCCTGAGACCCCAGGTCCTCTTCCCAGGCCTCAGCCTAGAATATAAATGTGGGTCCATCCCAACCCAACTACCTTGAAATTGATTGCCATGGAAATTCTCTATAGGAATGTTATTAAATCTGGGCTTTTCTCTTACTAATTGTGTCTAATATTAATTTGTTCCTTTGTTCAATCTGTGAAGAACCTCAGAGAAATGGGGGAACTTTTCCTTTGACCCGATCACTGACAATGAGAATAAAAAGGAAACTAAATGCCCAACTTACTCCAGAGTAACTAGCAGATGGGTCAGATACTAAAAATAAAAAATAAAGCCATAAAAGCACCTAGGGAAAATATTCAATAATGTTTTACCTCAATCTTTGAATGAAGAAGGTCTTTCTAAAGAACTTAGAAACAGAAACTACTGCTAAATTTTTTTGCATAAAGAGAAATTTCTTCAGGCCAAAAATACCTCAAAAAATATATAAAAGACTCCAAACTGGAACTAATATTAACAAAATAGAAGGCTATTCTCTGTGTGTATTTTATACATGTATATCCAATGTTGTGGAAAATAAATGAGAAAATATTAATGGTCATTTTCTGTGATGGGTTCCAGGGCAAGGTACTCTTCAATTCTTCAAGTAAGAAAACTTTTGAAAGTTCAAGGTCAGTAAGGATATGAGAATAAAGATACTCTCATAGACTGTTTATGAGTATATAAGCTGATCTGTCTTTTGTAGAGGCCACTTCGATAGTGCTCCCCAACTATTCTAAGTTCTTACCATTCATCCCACAGAAATACTTGAACAAAGTCACAAAATTATAGGTACCCAGGAATAATCTGGGGCTCAGTTAAGCAAGTGATTCATATGAATAATAGAGAGTCCATGACAAAGTCCAATGGTCCATTTGGAGAGTGAGACTAAGCAACTCAGGCATTACCATCCCTACTAGGCCATAATATTATGAATCCTACATATTACAAAAGTGATATGAACGAAACCCAGAAGAAAGAAGAGATGTGTGCGTGTGTGTGTGTGTGTGGTAATAATTCTAATGACCACATTTCTCATAGAAAGTTAATTCAGCCTGTCAAATCTGAAGCATATACTTAAAAAAATACACCTGCCCATCTCTTAATGGTTTACATGACTCTTCCCCTCTCCTGCTTTTCTTTTTTCTATAATCAATTTTCCTAACTTGACAGGGATCATTTGGGAAATAATCTCTCGCGTGGTAAATAAATATTTACCCAAAGTGCCTCAGTCCTTCAGGTGACTCAGATCCCGGGTGTGTGTGTGTGTGTACGTGTGTGTACATGTGTACATGTACCAGAAACTCTGAGAGGGGCCTTTCCTGATGGGCCACGAGGCTGAGTGGTGCTCACCAGCAAAACTGTACATGGAAATCGAAATAGTCTACAGTTTCATTTAATCGTCAAGCGTAGCTAAAGTTAAGACTTTTCCATTCGATACAGCACAGAGTAAATGATGCCTTTCTTTAGAACTGAGGTACAGGGGATGGCCAGAACGCACATTTGGGGGTCACTCGGTCAGTTCAACCACTGCTAGCTGTGTGGCTTTGGGGAGATGAATTAACCTCTCTGTGTTACAATTTCTTCCACCAGGAAACAGAATAACGACAGCCCAATGGATAGCTGTGAAGAGTTAATGAAGTAACCCATGCAAATGGCTTCAGCGGTGAGACTAAGAAGACAAGCTGGCATTAAACATGTCCAACTGGACTGTAAGGAGAGAAACAAGATGCGGGGGCTGGAATCCAGCACTGCTTTGTGATCCGAGCCGGATCATGATTCCAGTTCGGTAGGGAATTCTGCTCACCTCAGGGATTTGCCTATGGCTCCAATTTCCCATGGTGTAGGGTTACAATATGAGTATTTTAGTATGAACCTTTGCAAAGTCCCTCAAATGACCAACAGAATGACAAATAGAACAAATCTTCTGGTTTATTTTTCTGGAAAAAAAAAACAAACTAGTGGCCCTATATTTTAATGAAGAAAATTCTGAGTTTTAACATTTGTGAAATGCTTGGAAGAGTTTGAGTGCCAGTGGCCTCCTGTGGCTGATTTGCAAATCTGACACCCAACCAGAGGTACCTGGCGAACTGTGACTGCCCCTTTGTGAGCTGCACAGGCCTCTGGTGCCATTTCTTCACTGCATTAAGCTCACTTATCATCGAGAAAACGTGAGGGGAGTATGCGCAGCAGATTTTAGAAACCGTCTTAACCAAGATCATAAAGCACTTTCTGTGTGCATTATTTATTGCTTACGGCAGGAAACACAGATCTGTTCTGCTTTAAGAACAGCACTTCACCAAGGAAGATACTGCAACATCAAAAGCTAGTATCTTTCTGCCTAAAATTCAAATGAGTCGCACAAAATTAAATACCTTGTGAGTTTTCAAGCCCTAATTGGTAGTGGCGTCTCAGAGAAACCCACACACGCATTATGCAGAATGTAATGCAGTGACCAGTCTCTACTAGTCCAGTAGAGACCACTCAGATTCGCCAGAGCTTTCCAGAAGCTTCCCTCTGGTGTCTGACTCTGGCCCTTCAGCAGCCTGCCTGTCTGCTTCCCAGCCATGGGCCAGGGGCCCAGCACAGGCACATTCAGGAGGCGGCATCTTAATATATTTCGAAGAAAGACAAAAAAATCAAAATAAAACCCACATCCAATTATGTAATGCTTCTTAATTTCTGAAGAACTCACTTTCTAAATCCTCACTTCTATTTTGTATCTTGTATGTCTCATCGGTTTGCTCAAGATGACACATTACAATAGGGAGTAAAGTGTCTCATATTCCAACACTCCCCTCACCTCCATTGTAAACACTCAACACTTTAAACTAGATTTATTTTTTTTAAAAATAGCTCTCATATTCATATGGCTTAAAATTCAAAAGTTACAGAAAAGCAAACCATGAAAACTTTCCCTGCTTCCCCTGACTCCCAACCACATGAGACTCCCAACTCATGTGACCACATCCTGTGTGTTCCTCCCAAGGTACTGTGTCTATCAGCTCTCCCTTGCTTTTTCTTTTTTCTTTTCTTTTGTTTTAAAGGAAAAGTACAGGCAGGAATGAAGGTGAGCAGGCAGGAAGAAAGAGGAGGAAGAAGCATTTTATTTTATTGAGTCGTTCATCTTGTTTCCCTGGCCCGGGTCTTGAACCAGAGACCCTGGCATGTATGTGGACTGTGCCCATTTAACCCACTGAACCACCAGGGTGTGCCTCCCTTGCTTTTTCGATGGATATGAACACACTCTACCCATTCTTGGTTTTGCACTTGACATTGTATAGGCACTTTGAGAATAGGCTGACCATGTTTCCTTGAGACAAAATCAGATATTGGGATGGCAAAAAAGGACTAGGTTATGCACCGGTGACTGAGGGAGGGGAGAAAGTAGTACTAAGGACCGTGGAAGTTGGAGGTCTAATCTGATTTTGACATGAGTCACTTAGCTGAACAGTAACTGACATTTTTCGTGATGACTTAAAAAGAAGTCCTTCAGGCTCCTGCATTACGGGGCCATCAGAATCAGACTGAAACACCAGGAAGCCCATATTCAAGCCCCAGATTTGTCACTAGACCCAGGAAGAGCAGAGAGCCTGGAGCTCCCAGGCAAAGCGATTCCCACCAACGTTCCCTCTCCAGAGTAAATCTGCCTTTAGCTCCATTGCAGTGAGTCTTGGGAACCAGATACGTTTGAGGGCCGCTGGGGCAGAACAAAGTCACTGACTTTGAACCTGAGCAAGTAACAGGTAATCAGATAACTGCAAGGAGCACTGAAGCATGTCCTTTTATAAGAGAGCAACAAGAGACATCGGGATCAGACACTAGGGACATAGTCACAAGGCAGCCTGTGGACACATGTTGGGCCCTGTCGCTTTCATCTTGTAAGTCTGCACAGAGATGATGGCAGCAACGAGACCCTCAGAGGCCCTGCAGCTCATCTAAATTGCCAAGGCCAGGGTAGACCAGGTTTAACGATGTCGCCGTGACTGCACTGCAGTGAATTCTAGTTCTTTGAAAGTTGGACACCTGAACAGGACCTCGACAGACAGTTTGTAAGTGGAGTGACGCGTCGGCACTCAT